>OY759270.1:39601821-39801821 GCA_963662155.1 Lamellibrachia columna
GGGGGATTGGGGGCCAACATATCAAAAGGGATATAGCGGAAGGTGCAACGGTGAAATTTTATTTGTTTCTATGTAACCGTCAATATAATAATGACCCCTACACATATTTCCCTGGATGTATGCATATCTGTCAAATTATTGCAGTTTGTAGTTAATAAAATTATACGCTAACCACACCAGGTCATATTCGTAGCGTCTTCTTGCAGGTGGTATGTACACTACATTAGCAATTAGCAACATGTTTTCTACATATGGGGCAGCTTGTCGTTGAGCTTTCGATAGTGATAGTTAATAGAGAGTTTCAACTAAAATAATTTCGTTCCCAACATATCTCAACACCAGTATTATGAGATTAGTCCATATGGCACTCCACAGTTGTGGCGCGTACATTTGGCTCGGCACTTGATGAGAACCCCCTCCCAGTAGGCGTGGCTGTTGTCGGCGGCCATCTTGCTCTGGATTGTGTGTTGTTAACAACGAAAGTCTTTCCATTAAACTGCTTTGCCTGGTTACGTGTGTTGGGTTTACAAAGTGTGGACTGTACCAACTGCCGCAATATTTAACATATAGCCTATAAGTTCAACTTATCTTATACATAGCCATACTGTAGTTTCAGCTATAAGTTTGAAGCAGTGAACTTGCCAATTAAGCGCTAGTGTGAAGGGGTAGCAGGAAGTGGCAGGTTGATCCTAAAAATTGGTGGGAGGTTGGCCTCAAAAATAGGTGGGATTGGTGGAAGGTGGACCCCTCAAAATTGGTGGGAGGTGGGAAGTTCAATCCCAGCCATTTGTGAGGTTCGGAAAATCTCGCTGCAGCTTCGTTCTGTCAGCTGATTGAATCAACAGATGATGGAGAATGTCAGTACAGTTTCTACAAGCGCGCGGTGGAAAAGTTGTAAAATTGTCTTGTCCACTTTGAAGCTTCTTAGAATTCGCATAAAGTAGTCTCCGCTGCCCTTTCTTCACGAGGAGTTGGGCGTTTTTGCTCCAGTCCAACTTTTCTGTAATAGTCACTCCTAAGTACTTGTAAGATGTCACACGCTCCACGTTTTAATTTTGCAACACTAGTTGTGGTGGTGTTTGTTTTTTCTTTCTGAAGTCCACAATGATTTCCTTTGTCTTTTTTGTATTCAGTTCAGAATAATTTGCATTGCACCATGTCGAAAGTTTTTTCGATTTCTTTACGATACGCTGTCTCATCGTTGTTGGTTATCAGGCCTATCAGGCATTTATCGTCCGCACATTTCACCAATCTTACCAAATCTAACGACTAAAATTAATTATTTTGATTTGAAAAAAAATACGATTTTTTTTATTAAATCGACTGCGGAGGTTACTTAAGCTATTCACCCACTAAAAAATTGGACACCAACGAACCGGATTCGAGATATGCTAAATCAGTTGAGGATGGAGTTTTAAATTTGCTTGTAGTCATCATCATCGCTTTTGAGAAAACCGCCAGGCGTCGCTTCATGCTACTGGCCCGGAAGGAGGGAATGACAAACGGAGAATTCATGTACATTAGCATCGATGTGTTTCTTGATGAATATCAGGCCGATAACACTCTCTGGGCCATCGGAAATGAGGACGACGAGCAAGCCAAAGAAGCCTTCATGAGTGTCTACCATGTACGTTCACTCGAGTTTCTTCTTCGTATGTGTGTTTAAAGGTGTTTTCATTGGCTAACCGAACGACGGTTTATGGGACTTTATGACACCGTTTCATTTACGATGTATTATTATCTATAATGACTCGGTGAGTTAAACTAATATCCAAACAAAACGTGCTACTATCGCGATCTGTCACCTGTTAATATGTTAAAAAATACACGATTTGGCGATGATGTTAAATCAATATGCCAGCTTTACGACATGTATAGAGATCGCTTTACGATATTAAAAGAGAGAACACAAATGTTCGCCTTTGATGTTGAAGTAGAACGTTTTTCCAAGTGAAGTCGAGTTCGCGTTTGAGTGAACAGGTCTGCCAGGGGTAAAGCCCGGCATACACGTCACGACGCCACTGGTCTACGACGACTTTTTAAGTCACCGACGAGTTTGTCGTGACGTGTGTGCACTCTCACGTGTGTGCACTCTCACGTGTGTGCACTCTCACGTGTGTGCACTCTCACGACGCGACGAGTCCTTGTCGTAGAATGTTGGTTAGTTCAGTTGGGATGTCCAGTAATAAGGTAACGCACTCGACTTGAATAAGTTGTGACCGGTCGTGCATCATTGCATCCCCCTCATGGTATTCGGTTTGTCGTCCGTGACAAATCCTATAGGGTCACGCACATATCACGTAACGACATACCGATTTTCATTTGTTGCCCATCTGGGCTCTGGTTCCCCAGGAATTACGGGCTGTAGAAGTTTATTATTATTGTTATTTTACTATTATTAATGTTATTATTATTATTACAATCTACAGGTGGGCATTCCTGACATCAGTGACAAGCGATTGGACAAGTTTCGACAAGACGTCGCTGTTCGCATGCAGTCACCGCCATGGAACAAATACATGCCCGAGAACGCTACCGTAAGTTGCCTTAGAGGGGGAAAGCATCCGTCCGATATGGTTGTGAGAATCGACCGACCGACCGACCGACCGACCGACCGACCGACCGACCGACCGACCGACCGACCGACCGACCGACCGACCGACCGACCGACCGACCGACCGACCGACCGACCGACCGACCGACCGACCGACCGACCGACCGACCGACCGACCGACCGACCGACCGACCGACCGACCGACCGACCGACCGACCGACCGACCGACCGACCGACCGACCGACCGACCGACCGACCGACCGACCGACCGACCGACCGACCGACCGACCGACCGACCGACCGACCGACCGACCGACCGACCGACCGACCGACCGACCGACCGACCGACCGACCGACCGACCGACCGACCGACCGACCGACCGACCGACCGACCGACCGACCGACCGACCGACCGACCGACCGACCCTCGGATTGGTGCAGAAATTCGTAATTTTCTGCCACAGTTTGCAAAGGTTATTATGAATAAATGCAAAATACGTTTTTCAATAATGCATTGTCTTGTTTAATGTCGTAATCTGTTTTATGTTGTCGTACTACACTGTTTTTACATAACGCATTGTTTGTTTATGCATGGTTACAATGTAAGCATAGCTCTCTTGCCATATTGTTTAATTGTAGGCTCAGCTATAGTGATCTGTATTAGTTGTTATTGCTATTGCTATTGCTACTATTACTACTACTACTACTACTACTACTAGTAGTAGTACTACTACTACTACTACTACTACTACTACTACTACTACTACTACTACTACTACTACTACTACTACTACTACTAGTAGTAGTACTACTACTACTACTACTACTACTACTACTACTACTACTACTACTACTACTACTACTACTACTACTACTACTACTACTACTACTACTATTACTACTACTAGTGTTAGTAATATATTAGTAATAGTGTTTAATTTACCCGAATTAGCTACTAACTGTGTGCTAACATAACTATAGGTTAAGCACAATTTTGATAGAAGCCACTTTGACCGACGTGATGCGTGTGGTTCTGTCCGAGGTTGCAGGCGATGTCTGTGAAGGTGAACAGGGTGGCGCCGTACCTCTACGATGCTGTGCTCACCTATGCGTATGCAGTCAACAAAGCGATAATGGAGGGCGTGGACACCCGCGATGGCACGAAAATCGCCGCAAACTTTGCAAACAGCATCTTTTTCGGTACGTCAGCAACGTAATCACTTCAAACTAAAATGCACGGATTTAGTTTCATTGAGATAAGATTATGTTTGATTGATTCATCACATCCTTACGCTCGGATCCTAACCCGCCACGATGTCCTGTCCACTGCGTTCTCCTCCACATCCTTACGCTCGGATCCTCATCTGCCAAGAAGTCCTGTCCACTGCGTCCTCTTCCACATCCTTACGCTCGGATCCTCCTCCGCCACGATGACCTGTCCACTGCGTCCTCCTCCACATCCTTACGTTCGGATCTTCACCCGCCACGATGTCCTGTCCACTGCGTTCTCCTCCACATCCTTACGCTCGGATCCTCCTCTGCCACGATGACCTGTCCACTGCGTCCTCCTCCACATCCTTACGTTCGGATCTTCACCCGCCACGATGACCTGTCCACTGCGTCCTCCTCCACATCCTTACGTTCGGATCTTCACCCGCCACGATGTCCTGTCCACTGCGTTCTCCTCCACATCCTTACGCTCGGATCCTCCTCTGCCACGATGACCTGTCCACTGCGTTCTCCTCCACATCCTTACGCTCGGATCCTCCTCTGCCACGATGACCTGTCCACTGCGTCCTCCTCCACATCCTTACGTTCGGATCTTCACCCGCCACGATGACCTGTCCACTGCGTCCTCATCCACATCCTTACGTTCGGATCTTCACCCGCCACGATGTCCTGTCCACTGCGTTCTCCTCCACATCCTTACGCTCGGATCCTCCTCTGCCACGATGACCTGTCCACTGCGTTCTCCTCCACATCCTTACGCTCGGATCCTCCTCCGCCACGATGACCTGTCCACTGCGTCCTCCTCCACATCCTTACGTTCGGATCTTCACCCGCCACGATGTCCTGTCCACTGCGTTCTCCTCCACATCCTTACGCTCGGATCCTCCTCTGCCACGATGACCTGTCCACTGCGTCCTCCTCCACATCCTTACGTTCGGATCTTCACCCGCCACGATGACCTGTCCACTGCGTCCTCCTCCACATCCTTACGTTCGGATCTTCACCCGCCACGATGTCCTGTCCACTGCGTTCTCCTCCACATCCTTACGCTCGGATCCTCCTCCGCCACGATGACCTGTCCACTGCGTCCTCCTCCACATCCTTACGTTCGGATCTTCACCCGCCACGATGTCCTGTCCACTGCGTTCTCCTCCACATCCTTACGCTCGGATCCTCCTCTGCCACGATGACCTGTCCACTGCGTTCTCCTCCACATCCTTACGTTCGGATCTTCACCCGCCACGATGTCCTGTCCACTGCGTTCTCCTCCACATCCTTACGTTCGGATCTTCACCCGCCACGATGACCTGTCCACTGCGTCCTCCTCCACATCCTTACGTTCGGATCTTCACCCGCCACGATGTCCTGTCCACTGCGTTCTCCTCCACATCCTTACGCTCGGATCCTCCTCTGCCACGATGACCTGTCCACTGCGTTCTCCTCCACATCCTTACGCTCGGATCCTCCTCCGCCACGATGACCTGTCCACTGCGTCCTCCTCCACATCCTTACGTTCGGATCTTCACCCGCCACGATGTCCTGTCCACTGTGTTCTCCTCCACATCCTTACGCTCGGATCCTCCTCCTCACCGCATCCATCGTTTTTATCCTTTGCTGTCCCTTGCTGTGTTTGCCATCGAATGGAAGACTCCATGCTTGCTTTATCGCATTATGGTCCCCCTTACATACAACATGCCCGAATTACCACAGTCTGATATTTATTATTTAATATTTTATGCACAACACATCCACCCCGTTTATTACATCTCCATTATGTCTTCTCTTTATTAAAGGGATCCCCACAGTACATTTAAACTTTTTCATATCCATTCTCATATGTCGCCTCCTTTCATCACTCTTGCGTACGGCCCTTGTCTCTGCACCATATTTAATGGCAGGTCTCACTAGTGAATCTTTGTTTTGATTCTATTCGAACAAATTCTTGACACTTTATCCTGATGTCAGGAATGTCGGGCAAGGTGGCACTCAATTCTGCTGGGGACCGCGAACCCAACTATCTGCTGAGCGGGACACTTACCAACGGGTCGGAGGTAATACTGGCGAAAGTGGTCAACACGGGCGAGGACATGCTCCACCAGGTAAATTCATCCTCGCTAGTCAGGGGTGGTAGTAGTACTACGGTAGCAATGGCAGATCGATCTGTTGAAACGTGGATTTGTCAGTATTTTCCCACGCCATCTGCGCGTGCTGAATCATTTCGTTCCACTTGATGTCTTGGTCGACGTATTTTGGAGAACAAGACGTGCCCGCGCCCAAACTTCAAAGAGTGTTTCCAGGAAATGCCTATCATTACCCGTCCGACCAGCAACTACGGGTTCACAACCAATTAAGGTTAAGTTCCCATACGTGGGCCTCGTAAATTCCAGTTCGCAATTTCATTGTTGCGTTAACAACTGCAAAATCAGCGTTTCAACAGGTCGATCTGCCAGGGGTACTGATGTAGTCAGAAACTCCTCTCGCCGAGGAAGGGTAAATTGTCATCAACACAATGATTTATTTTCACTGTGACAACTTCTAGAACACAGTGATATTTGTTGTTGTAACTAACTCGCGGTGTAGCAACACATCAAATTATTGATGCGTCGCAGCAGTCGATGTGACGATGCAATTCTATCAATAGTAAATTAATTGAACTTTCGATAGTTTTCGTGAATAAAAAATTCACTGAACTATTGATAACAACAATAGTTGGCAAAACAAAGCAGTAGTTCTACTCGCGTCATTGTGATACTGATTGTAAACATATTTGTTCAACTCTATTTGGTAACTGTATTTATTTATTTATCTAACATCAACAAATGTCGACGAAAACAACGCCATTCATGGATTAACCATTTTTAATCAACTATCTCCTAGGCCACGCTTTGGCGCCACCAATCAAGCACGGATTGGGACTTCTTTCTGGCTATTCGCGATACATTGCAATATTATCACACTATTTATGGAAGTATTGCAATAGTATTACAATGATAAAACGGCTGTCGTAACACTATCGCAATAGACTAGTCAGTCACATATTTAAATTTGTCAGCCAGAGCAATTTTTAAAATAGGCGTAATTGGACGCCGAACGCTAATTTTCCGTCCATAGCTCTATACTTCAAGTGCACTATTACGTAGTGAAATAACTGACCTTGATACATATAAGGTGCATTCTTTATGTGCTACGTCATGTAACAATGTCTGGCGAGTGAATATATTATCTTGGGCTAGTGTTCGCCAGTACCGTTATCGTTCTAGCTTTGTTCGCCAGGTCCCTGATCGTTCTAGCTTTGTTCGTCAGGACCCTTATCGTTTTAGCTTTGTTCGCCAGGACCCTGATCGTTCTAGGTTTGTTCGTCAGGACCCTTATCGTTCTAGCTTTGTTCACCGGAACCCTGATCGTTCTAGCTTTGTTCACCAGGACCATGGTCGTTTTACCGTTGAGCATTATATATGTTGCTACGGGTTTGATAGCGACCCTGTTCGCTGTTCAACCGTATATTTTCACAGAACCTGCCTTACTAATGTGGTTACCTGGTGGCAGCACTAACTACTTTTTTTTGTAATGTAGACTTGTTTTACCTCAGTGGTTTTCATATGTAATCATAGGAATACCAGTTCATTGGTGAGCCGACCTGGCCTTCTGGCAAAATTGGCTTCAAGAACGCTCCTCTAGACACACCTATCTGCGGCTTCAAAAACGAACGTTGCAAGAATAAAGGTGAATATTACTGTTTTTGCAATATAATAATCAACACTCACATAAATACTATAAGTTATGTTACTACTGCTAGTATTATCAAATTAAAAATACACTAGTAGAAAGTAGATAGAGTAGAAAGTCATTGCTAATGCTAATGCTTCAGAGCAAAATACCAAACATATATTGTATATTATCAATAAAAAAAATCTGTTCAAAACAGCTGTATTAGAACTGCAAATAAAATTCACCTTAATCTTTAAACAGCGTTATTTACATTCTGGTTTGTCTGAGAAGTGGCACAATTCAGCTACAACGGGAATATATATGGATAAACTATGTTGTCTATTTATTGAAATCAGAAACAAGAATCGTGGATAAATTAGCTTTCCTAAATTAGGAGAACGAATGTTTAATAAGGTTTAGCGACTTTCAACAAGATTGCTGTCCAAAGCAAAACACCCAGACGGCATGTAGATAAGGAATACGTTGGCTTATCGACCCTTTCGAGATACTTGTCAATATTGTTTTAGGCATATTCACGATGCTAGTTAGAACGCTAAAATGTTCGTTATTGTGGTCTGTTTGTGTCTCACTCAGCCTGGAACGCCACGTGGGTGGTCTTTGTGGCTGTCTTCTCTGTCTGTATCACCGTAGCGTTCAGTGCCGGTCTCGGCACTTTTTTCTACAGGTGAGTCGCTTTAAAGGTCCTTTCTCGAATCATTTTGGTCTAGTCGTCTATGATGAACACAAGAACAGTGTCATCGATAGTGATGATGTTTTTCTGAGAAAATGCACGTAAGAATAGTTACGGATCGAATGCGGGGTCAGCAAATGAGGTGGCTGCTCTTCCCCGCGCGACAAGGGTCGTTTAACTTTGGCGTCGTGTGTAATCATCATTTTATGTGTAACCATAACTTTATTTTATGCGTGTTTACTGAGCTACATTGTGGAGTAGTTTGTATCACTCTTGCTTGTTGATGGTGTGCAGTCATAGCTTCAGAAGGCGTCTCCTTGCAATCTCTCTAGCCAAGTCGAGGCCACTGTCTGTTCACGGGTTGCTGGTCACGCCATTTTATTACACATTTCTAATGGCACAGTTGCTTGATCTCATGTATTTGGGTTTCCAGGAAGATACGGTTTGAGGCAGATCTGGCCCGTCAGACGTGGAGAGTCAAACGCGATGCCCTGGAGACCTGTGACGAAATGAGATTGTCCGCAGTAAGACCACACATTCTACATCAGCACTTTTGGTCATTAGAATTACCTGTAGGGACCCTTAGCAAAATAGGACATTCTACTGGATTTTTGCGGAGACAGTTGTGTAGATAAAAAAAAATATTCTATTGAATTTTAATAGAATAACCTGTAGATTATCCTATAGGATTTTTGCGGACATTTCTATAGAATCTGTAGTATTCTATATAGTGTTCTATAAAAAATTCTACTATACTCTATAGAATTCTATGGAATTATATACATTTCTATTGTTTTCCATACTAAGTTCTACTATACGGTGTAGAATTCTATAGCATTCTATATAATTCTATAATTTTTTTATAGAATTATATAGATTTTGATGCTAAGGGCTAGCAATTACACTTCCACACATATACCCATATTTCCTTCTGCAGTTAACGCAACGGTCGGTGGATAACAGTGTGCTCAGTGTCGCGGAACCAGAAGAGGGAGATAGCGACACACAATTGAAGACAACGTTGGCTTCACAGAAAGCCGCCTTTAGTGTCGCGAACTCCGAACACAAACAGACCCTAGTAGACCTGGCCTACTACAGAGGCACCATCGTCACCGTGAAACACCTGCACCGACAACACATCCAGATAACGCGCCAAGTCAAGCTGGAATTCAATGAGGTGAGCATAGCGTGTGCCTTTTCACACTGCTAGCATTTACGCAATCTTCTTCTTCGTCTTCTTCTCCTCATTTCTTCGTCTCCTTCGTCTTATCTTTCTCTTCATTCTCTGTCTTCTCCTTCTTGTTCTTCATCTTCTCTTACCCCTTCTTCTATTCCTCCTCGTCGTTCCCTTATTCTCCTTCTCCAACTCCTTCTTCATCTCCTCATACTCCTTCTTTTTTTTCTTCGTCTCTTCCCCTTCTCCTCCTCCTTCTTCTCCTTCATCTGCCTCTCGCCCTTCTTCTCCTCCTCCCTTTTCTTGATCTACTACTCGATCACTAGCAAGACGATATCTTACAGCCATGTAATTCTTTGTCGACGTATCTTGCGATCGTTGGAACTGATAGGCTTGCAGTGCACTTCTACTCGGGGACATTCTACGTTGCCCATTGCAAACATCACTTCGTGATTGCGTGAAGGAGCTGATGTTGTTTCGATGTATTGTGATCGCAACAATAGCACAATCAGTAGCCAATTAATTATGTTCCATTCATGTAGCGTCCTCGGTGAGAATACTTTCTCATATCCAATTGACAACGTTCCCTTATTAGCGATATTTCGAGCCCTCTAATTATTTTACCTTCCATAATTTTGGAACGAAATCGTTTATCAATACCTTCATAAACATTCAATATCCTAAGAATAAAATATCCTTGTATCTAGTGTTGATAAACCTAATTCTTTTAAGCGCTTGTCATAAAAAATGGTTTCTGAAAAACCAGAGATGTACAAGCGATCCTTCTTTTACTCAAAAACACGTGAGATGTATTGGGTACAACCATGCTTTTGGCAATCCACGTTGCGATCTTCACAAATTTCTATTTGTTCTCTTGACAACGTAATACCCCTCTCAATTAATTCTACTTTAATTCTGGTATTCGTCTTCTCGTTCTACCAACCTCTTCATATACATGATACATAGTGACTAAGCTTGCCTCCTTTGGAGTCCACTTTGCAATATCCTAGATACGCCACTGTTTATTTCAACAATATACAAATATAATAGAAATGGGATGTCATTACAGCATTACTTCAGAATAGCATTGTCGAAATTTAACGAGAGATTTAACTTACACGAATGACATGTTTGATTTAGATGAAGTCCATTGCACACAACAACCTGAACGCGTTCGTCGGCGCATGCGTAGATCCGCCGGACATTTGCCTCATCTGGATTTACTGCCCCAAGGGTAGTCTCGCGGTGGGTTGTCTTGCGTTTTTTTTAAATACTTTAACACAGTGAAATTGATCTGAAATATGTAAATATGCGTACTTTCGTACGTGCGGGCAAGTGCACAGACATAGTTTTTTTTAAACTAGTTTATGCGTATGTTGTCAATTTATTTATGCTTATTTGGTGATGCATATGAAATTCCCATGATGCTTTAAATCAAATCAAATCAAATTTATTTTGACATCGCATATCTCTAAAAAAAATAGAATCATAGGTGTTCACAAAACAGAAAAAGAAATAAAAAAATTAGAAATAAAAAATACATTAGTGACTATAATTTGTACAATACAGGCATCACAAAAGAAACAATAAAAGTAAGCATTAGGATTATGCATGTATACGTATATATATATATATATATATATATATATATATATATATATATATATATATATATATATATATATATATATATATATATATATATATATATATATATATATATATATATATATATATATATATATATATGTATATATATATATATATGTATATATATATATATATATATATATATATATGTATATATATATATATATATATAGAGTAGCATGGGGCATAACGCAAGTTTTGGGGCATAAAGCCCATCCTCTAACTAGTTTCACAGCGCGAAAATAAGAATTTCGAGATGGCCAAATGAAGCCACATACAGTTCTTCACATTTGGTTAGAATACGGTGGCAGAAAACGAAATTTACGCGATATTTTTGTCTACGTCAAACTTTTGATTCTATAAATTATAAAAATGGTCACCCTAAAAGTCGTTTTGTCGGCAGTAACCATAAGAAACTGAGACAACGCGTTGAGTGTCTGCAGTAGACAAATATGTAATCATTAATGTTGTGAATGTTGTGGATGCGAGTGATAAAAGCCAGTAATATACAGATGGTGAAATTTTAATATCGAACGTGTGGGGCAAAAAGGCCAACATTAGTGGGGGCAAAACGCACAGTGTGGAACGTACTATTATCTGTCAGATTTGAGTCTGAAAGTGAGTAGACGATTTGATAAGTTCCGCCTGCGTATGACAGTTTATAATAAACATATACACTATAACGCACTTGTTGAATTTCAGATAAAAGGAGCTAATTAATTAACTATTTCAGTCACAGTTCTTAATAAAATTATAACAACAAATATTACTATGATGTGACGCAAGGTTTCGCTATACTGAAGTGTACCAATAATACCATCACTTTGGTAATGCGAAATAAGTAAACTAATAATTAAATGAGGCTGATTAATGCATAACGCCCAGGGGCGGGCGTTTTGCCCCACCCCTGGGGCAAAACGCCCATTTTCAGGACCTCTGCTAAAATGGCTATAGCTTTTTTCTGTGATATTGAACATCGAAAGTGTCAACACAAGATTTTCAGCTAAGATAATAAACTAGGTGATACATCTAATATATCAGAGATGTATCTAAAAGGTTTTCCCATGAGTCGGTTTCCCGAAAAAAGTAGGCGTATTGCCCCACCCTACTCTCTCTCTCTCTCTCTCTCTCTCTCTCTCTCTCTCTCTCTCTCTCTCTCTCTCTCTCTCTCTCTCTCTCTCTCTCTCTCTCTCTCTCTCTCTCTCTCTCTCTCTCTCTCTCTCTCTCTCTCTCTCTCTCTCTCTCTCTCTCTCTCTCTCTCTCTCTCTCTCTCTCTCTCTCTCTCTCTCTCTCTCTCTCTCTCTCTCTCTCTCTCTCTCTCTCTCTCTCTCTATATATATATATATATATATAACGGATAAACGGGAGTAACTATGACTTTCTTAGGTAGCCCAATACCTCGTCACTTCTATAGTGACGCGCACTTTAAGTTCGCCGTAATCCAACGAAGAACTGGGCGAAGTTTGGAGTAGATACAGCCGTAGGAAAGGTACGCAACACGGACGTAGACAGAGGGCTGCCTCCCCTCTGTCAGACTCCTACCTTTGTATTCCCTTATGCGGTGGTACGATTCGTGTCCCCCTAAGTAGGGGAGACATCCGCTACGACCGGCCTCCACAATCAAGGGGCGATATACGCTGGTCCATAGCCTCTGCCCTTCCTAGGCAACCACCTCACCTCCTCGTGGTGCCGATGGGTTCTAACTAAGAGATGGTATGCCGAGAGTGCTAGTTCCAATTGATCTAGCACGGTGTTGTTTCTCACCGGTAAACAAAAGAGACACCCACGCCTACTACCGAAACGAAAACACCTCTATAAAAATGATCGGAGTAGGATGGCGGGAGGAGTGCTGCCCCCCCGTAAGGCGCGGTTCCACTACAAGGAGCCCGCTAACCAGACCTCACTTATAGGTTAAATAGGACGGCGACGTTGGGCGCCGTTGGGAGTGGTGACCTCAACGCGGGAGGAATGACAGACCCAACGCCTCCGAAAGGAACTAACAGGTATGGTGTCATGGACATGTCTGTGTAGTCTAGGCCGAGGGAGCGGCGAAGGGGGCGTCACGTGCTTGCACTGATACTTCACGTCGAGTGTTTGCATGCACGGCGCCGTGCATCAAGGTCAACAGTTTAAACTGAATTCGCTGCGCCACAGGTAGCCAGTGTAGCTCTCGTAGTGCTGCCGTCATGCTGTGTCGGTCTCGTCGACGTAGGCAGAAGACGACACGCTCAGCTGATTGCTGGACCATCTGGAGTCGGTGCAGCAGGGTTCCGGTAATGCTGTATAGGGCCGCGTTTCCGAAGTCGAGTCGCGACGTGACAAGCGCGTATACAATCGTCTTGCACGATCTGAACGGCAGAGATGATCGTATTCGCGCTATGCCACGTAGTTGGGCGTAGGCCGTCCGGCAGGTACGGCTAACGTGTGCGGCCATCGACATCGTGGAGTCGAGCTGTACGCCAAGGTCACGTATGTTGGCTGAAGTGCTGACGTTACATCCACAGATGTCGATGGGAAGAGGAGGTGGCTGTGGAACACGGTTGTTCGGTGCTGAGAACAGTATCGCCTCTGTCTTCGTCTCGTTTAAAAGTAGGTAGCGCTATGCCAGCCATGCTTTCACGTCAATAACACAACGGGATATCCGGTGGGCGGCGGACGCAGAATCATTACGCGGATAGTCAACATACAGTTGAGTGTCATCCGCGTAGGCGTGGTAGCGAATTCCGTGTTTTGAGAAGACCTCTGAAAGACCTGCACAGTAGACAGAAAAGAGGAGAGGGCCCCAAAACACTGCCCTGTGGAACTCCATGTTGCAGTTGGATGTTCCAAGAAAGATGACCGTCAATACTGATGCACTGTGTTCGGTCGGTGAGATAGGACGCAGGCCAGCAAAGTGCGACGCCTCGCACGCCGATTCGGTCTAATTCTGCGAGAAGAAGGTCGTGGTCAGAGTAGCAATGGGCAGTGGATCAATCTTGGAGACTTTCTGTTGCCATTTTCGATCAGTGTCGTTACTTCTTCGAGCGAAGCCGGCTTAAACGCAAGCAGAGGCGAAGAAACAATACATGGCTGCGCGTTATCGACATTAGCTGAAGGACGCTGGATTTGGCTACGGATCGAGTTGATCTTGACGGCGAAATGATAAGCGACGCGGCCAGCAACAGCGCCAGGGCCACTAGTGTCGTTACGAAGAAGGTACATGCACTTACGACGAGAAGGTGATTCGCAATACGAAACATTGCTCGGTTGTCGTTCGAGCCTGACTCGATCTCTTTACTGTAAAACGCAGCTTTCGTGGAAGCCAGCGTCCTGCAGTATCGCTCACGCAGCTTTGTATAAGAAAGACGATGGTCGTCGGTGCTGCTGAGTCGCCATGTGTGTTCACACAGACGGACCTGACGTTTCAACTCGCCGAGTTCCTGGCACCACCATGGAGTGCATTATTTTTATTTTTATATTTATGTGTTCATGTTAACCGTATGTAAACATTTTAATTTCAGAAAACACCTCCTGTATCCACATATTATTTTTATCAAAGTATGCTTTATGTTTATGTTTATGTTTATGTTTATGTTTATGTTTATGTTTATGTTTATGTTTATGTTTATGTTTATGTTTATGTTTATGTTTATGTTTATGCTGAATGGAGACTTTCCGCACCGCCGCATTTTCAGATTTTCGTTATAGCTATATATTATTTAATTACAGTTGTAATGTAAATGTAAACACGCATTAAATGCAGTTTCATTGTTTGTGTGTATCTAAGAATAGTGTACGTACATACATTATATACTGTGTCATTGTGTTTATAATCATGTGCATCTTATTTTGTATGGCAACACAAACTTGTGAACATGTGAACTTTGTTTTGCCACGTCCTGAAGGTAAATGACAATACTATTCTATGTCATACAAAATAAGATGCACATGATTATAAACACAATGACACAGTATATAATAATATACGTACGTACACTATATATATATATATATATATATATATATATATATATATATATATATATATATATATATATATATATATATATAAGCACACACACACACACACACACACACACACACACACACACACACACACACACACACGCACGCACGCACGCACGCACGCACACACACACACACACACAGCGTATACAGCGCCATATATCTAGGCAACGTCTATCCAGAGGTGCTGAAAACATAAGTGCAAAAATTAGTTAGTTAAATAAATGATAATAAATTTGTTAAACATCTCACACGCACGCACGCACGCACGCACGCACGCACGCACGCACGCACGCACGCACGCACGCACGCACACACACACACACACACACACACACACATATATATATAAATGTGTCATGTTTTAACAAATTTATTATCATTTATTTAACTAGCTAATTTTAGTACTTATGTTTCAGCACCTCTGGATAGACGTTGCCTAGATATATGGCGCTGTATACCTGTGCTTATTATTATTATTATTATTTCTACACAGCGAATACTACGAAACGACGCCATTGCGGTAGACAACGTGTTCCGCCTCTCGTTCATGGTGGACCTGGCGAAGGGGATGAGTTATCTCCACACATCGTGCATCGTGTCACACGGCAACCTCAAGAGCTTCAACTGCCTCATCGACACGCGCTTGAGCCTCAAGGTGATGTACCATAGATTTCTTCTCCTTTCGTCCCTTGTGCAGGCAGGCAGGCAGGCAGGCAGGCAGGCAGGCAGGCAGGCAGGCAGGCAGGCAGGCAGGCAGGCAGGCAGGCAGGCAGGCAGGCAGGCAGGCAGGCAGGCAGGCAGGCAGGCAGGCAGGCAGGCAGGCAGGCAGGCAGGCAGGCAGGCAGGCAGGCAGGCAGATTTGCTTTGTGTCTACGCAGTTTGTTTCAATTTTTAGTATACTTTATCTGTAAACTTAATTGATCTTATGATGCCTAGGGTAATCCAAGACGTTATCATGTGCTTATATTTGTTCATTGCATTGGTAATCATTTCTTCGAGGAGGTTGTAGTTGTCATTTGGATCAGTCTAAATGTCTTTTAAAGCTTATCATAACTATCTGAGTTTATTAGTTATGTTTTAAATGTATTAATTAATTCAGGACTGTGTTGTTTAATTTGGGCACTTTGTTAACAGTTTGAACATAGTCCAAAGAAATAAAATATGGAACATTTTCAGAAATGTTTCTTATTAATATACCAGCTGAGGATTAAAGTAAGTAAGTAAGTACCCATGATGTAGAAGACATGTTGTCCTACACAGCACGTGATCAGTGAGTACCCGTGGTGTAGAAGACATGTTGTCCTACACAGCACGTGATCAGTAAGTACCCGTGGTGTAGAAGACATGTTGTCCTACACAGCACGTGATCAGTATGTAGGTGTAGAAGACATTGATCTTGCTCCACTTTTATTACTCAACGTGGTGAAAAAGTTAAAAACCGTAATAACTTATGCGTGGCTTCGTCGTTGTGGCTGAAATGTTCTAGTGTTGCACGTAATGCTACAGGTGTTTGCCTGGTTGAGCCGCAATAGGATTAGTCCCTCCTCAATTCGGTTTTATCGCTAGTCTCGTTTCAAATTAATTTTGTGAAAAATCAAACCTACCTAATATCCACTGTAACATGCTCGTTTGTGCAACTTTTGTATGTAGTATTTTTTTCTGAAATCATCAGACAAACTATTAAATTACTTAATGTTTGGTCAAACATAAAATGAAGTGCAAATAGAAACTCGCGAATTTCACCCTGGGTGAAATGTCGTAACTTTGTCATGTCATGTCACGCGAGAGGATGGAAGTCACGCCCATGATCGGCACTGACCCGCACAGTGTTTACCATTTTGGATATCCACTATTTTAAACCATACCAGATCTAACGAATAAAGTCAATTCTTTCGATGATTTGAACAAAATGGGATTTTTTTATTTAATCGACTGCGGATGTTACATAAACTATTCACACACTACATATTTAGACATCAACGAACCACATTTGTGATAGGCTAAATCAGGTGAGGATGGAGTTTTAAGATGGTCATTAATGTCACGCGTACCTTGCAGAAAAATGGTACAATTTTCAAATCATGAAGCGAACTAGTTTGGTAGTTTTGCTCCACTAAAAAATTATCCAATTCTGATGGTAACTTTTTAACTATTATGCATATTTTATCACCGTGGATGAAAACATAAAAGTCGTAATTTTCAAGATGGCTACAAATTGTGTTTTGTGAATTGTGACTGGAATGTTTTGTTTCAATTCAAAATTATATAAAACCATCACCCGAAAGATTGCAAACTCTCCCACGCTGTGTACTTAGCAATATGATCACACTAACAAATACAATTTAAATAAACAAAGAAAATAATTTCAAACTGATGACAAACGATGGCACGACCAACAACAGGGTGGGACACAAAACATACTATGCCAAAATGACGACGGCACGTGCTTGCCTCATTGGCGTATCTCGTTCTGTTTGAGATTTGAACCCGAGAAGGTTAACAATAGCTGTACGACTGCATAGAACAGCAAGCTGCCTGACGCAATTAAGGGTTGGGGGGTTTAGGTCAGTAATCTACAGATGAAGTTGTTCTTTTCTTAGCTTAATTTTAATATAATATATTAAAATTGAAGTGCGGACAGAGCAGGTCTTTCGTATTATTAGAGACCTTAAAAAATCCTGCATGGTGACAGGACAATTTCATAGAAGTGTGATATTGCAGCTTCAATGATAATAAAATGTTTGGGTTGATTAGGACAACTATAACATATAGGGAAACACAACTAATTATACTTTTGTATAAAGTAATAGTTATACCTCATTTAGAATACTGTATAAGAGCTTGGAGACCATATCCTAAAAAAGTTATAATTAGGATAAAACGAATACAAAGGAGAGCAACTAAAATGATTCCAGAATTGTTGGATTCTCTATAAGGACTTTCTAGTCCACTTTCCATCTGTTTTTTTGTTTTGGATGGCAATCTTGTTAAATATATTGTTAGGTCAACATGAGTACAATGTCGGCGAAGACTTTTTACTCTCTAGTGTATGTAATAAATGTTGATAACTTTAACTCTTTACTCCCTAGTGTATGTAATAACAGTTGGTAACTTTAACAGTTTACATAGATTTTGCTTAAAACTTGTGTTTTGATGTGCCTTTGAGCTTGGAGTTTAGAGGATTTAGGCGCTATAGAGGTTTTTTGTTATAACTATTGTTATTATATTATTCAATTAAATTATTATTATTATTAAAGGGGCAAACGTCATGGTGTTGGGCCTATGCATCTATGACAGTTACTAAGACATAACCATTTGCAGCTACAATTAAGACTATCACGTCAGTTGTTTAGCAGGAAAACCTTGTTGAACACACAGCAGCTTAATTTCTAACATCTAAATTTCTAAATCCTAACAGTATCAGTATGCCAGTCGTCGCCAAATGAAAATATATTTGTAAGCACCAAGTGCTATTCTTGCCAATAGGATATGGCCATGTTGTCGCGTCCAAACTCAACTAATGTAACATATATCATGATAGATGTAACATAGCCTTTGTTTACTTTCCGACATAACATCCCGTTTGATTGAAACGTTGCATTGGTTGTGTGTATACGGGTTGCTTAATACGTCACGCGGCAGTCTAGGTTACCCGATTTCATAGAACTGTGCATGCGCTTATCGGTGGCGCTGGTTAACATATCAGCCCCCAGTTAACCGAGGAATTGAGCAGAATGTCACACTCTTCAAGTTAACCACTGGTGTGACATTCTTAATTTTGGTTGCACATGGTTAGGTGTTTAGGTGTATAGTCCCAAAACCATCACTTTTTTTAAATCAGTTCACTGATTGCATTTAGATTAGTGAGTACGGTCTACCGAGTTTCCTGGCTGGGATGGACGGATCGGAAGACCAGAACACCGTCTGCAAAAGTACGTGTACACTTGTGTTTTAGTAATACAATGATACTCTTTTGTCAGTACCATCATAAAAAGGGGAATACTTTTGGTAGTGGTGCATGGAGAAAAGGCAGCAACTGCATGAGCCTATAACTCGTTGCACAATCCAGTCAAGTTTTTGCAAAGCAATTCAATTTAATTCCTAACTGTTGGTTTCAAGAAGCGTTCGTACTGTACGAATGAATTTATGTACCGTACGAAGGAACTGATGTACGTGTTTGACGTTGATCACGTAACTCGGAACACGCATAGCGTTGCTAACAGTTGTACATAACTCCTATTATTACGTAATCTACGTCAAACGTCCACATTCATAATATCTCCACCCCCGTAGAATTTGTGATATTTGTTAATGTGCAAACATCCCCGTTGACCCCCGGGCACGTCTACAAAATCTCTGCACCATACATACGAAATTGACGGAGATATGAGGGAACATACAGGCAGAGCCACACATTACTTTACAGTATATCATATGGTTGCACTGGACATGTGTATAATCGTTAACAGCTAGTGACCAATAAGCATGAATTAGGAAGTAGCTTCGTCATAACACGGAGTCATAACAAAGTGTTTTTATTTCGGCGCGACACAGAGAAGGTTTGGACCGCACCGGAAATACTGCGTGAAAATTTCCCGCCACCTCGCGGGACGCAGAAGGGTGACGTCTACAGTTTTGCCATAATTTGCTACGAGATCATGACGAGAGAGGAGCCGTACGACTTTGATGGCATCGTACCGAGGGGTAAGTGTTCAAAAGTACACGCACGCACGCACGCACGCACGCACGCACCGCACGCCTGCACGCACGAACTGTCTCTCTGTCGCTTCCTCTCTCCATATCTGTGTCTCCGACTCTCCGTCTCTCCGTCTCTCCGTCTCTCTCTCTCTCTCCGTCTCTCTCTGTGTCTCTCCCTCTCTTCCTCTCTATCTCCCCGTCACTCCATCTCTCCCTCCCCGTCTCGCTCCCTCTCCCCATCTTTCCCTCTCTTTCACTATCTTTCTCTCTCCCTCTGTCTCTTTCTGTCTGTCTGTCTCTCTCTCTCTCCCCCCATCTCTCTCCACGCGTCCCTTCCTTTGTCTGTTCGTCCATCCGTCCCTCCTTCTCTCCATCTCAGTATATGTCTGTCTGTCTGCCTCTCCCCCTCTCTCTCTCTCCCTCCCTCGCTCTCCCTCCGTCTCCCTCCCTCCATGTACCTCCTTCCATCTCTCCGTCTCAGTATCTGTGTGTCTGTATGTCTGTATGTATGTATATCTTTCTGTCTGTCTGTCTGTCTCTCTCTCTCTCTCTCTCTCTCACACACACACACACACACACACACACACACACACACACACACACACACACACACACACACACACACACACACACACACACACACACACACACATATACACACACACACACACTCTCTCTCTCTCTCTCTCTCTCTCCCTCCGCCCTCTCCCTCTCCCCCTCTCCCCTCTCTCTCCCTCTCTCCATCATCTACAGTGCAGTCGTCTTGCAGATGTCATCAGTCGCGTGAGGAATGGAGAGAGTACACCATTCCGTCCACAGCTGCCGGAGCTGAACGACATGGGACCCACCATCCGGGACCTGGTGAAACAATGCTGGAATGAAGCGCCCGAGAGCAGACCGACATTCGCCCAGATACGCCCTCTCCTTCGTAAAGAGTCTGGCGGAGAGTAAGTGTGTCCGAAAATGTATCTTACAGCCCAGAGAAATTATATAGGTTTTCTGTGGCATGTGGCACTTAATCGTCAAATCAAATCAAATCGTAAAATTTATACGCCGTACATAATGTTTAAAAAAACAGTTAAGTCTTTAAAATGTGTTAAACAAGTCCTGGCTCCGTACAAAATGTCATAGAAAACACTTGAATGTTAAGATGTATTTTTAAAAACAACACTGTTAGTGTCGCGGTCAGTTGCCGTGGCAGTGAATTCCATGGTGTCGGAGCTGCCATTCCAAACGATCGGCCACCCCAGTTTTGCCTGGCTCGTGGGATGCGAAGCAGATTGGATTCACTAGAGCGCAACGATCACCGTGTGACGCAATTGATGATTTAACAAGATTTGCCATCCAGGTCAAAATCGCAGATGGCAAGTGGACAAGGAAGCCATTGGTTTATCGAGAGTCCAAACAGTTTTCATTTATGTGTAACACGCCCTCCTGAGATATTTGTCAGTTTTGTTTGAAACATATTCACGCTGCTAGCAGTTACACTATCAGTAGATAACTTGTTCCATTCATTTATTATCCTCTGGGAGATTTAGTACTTTCTTATATCCAATTTACACTAATTCTTCACCTCGTGTCCTCTATTTCTACTATCTTTCTTTAGTGAGAAAAAAATATTTCTATCAATATGTTCATACCCATTCAGTATCTTAGACACTTCAATTAGGTCTCCTCTCAACCTCCTTATCTGTACAGTTGTTAAGCTACATTCTTTAAGACGTTCTTCATAACTAAGGTCTCTCAGTTCTGGAATAATTTTAGTTGCACTCCTTTGTGTTCGTTCTTGCGTATCTATATCCGTCTTACGATATGGCCTCCAAACTTGTATGTGTATTCTAGATGAGGCCTAACTATTGCTTTGTGTAGGTTTTATTAACTGTTTTCCTTATATATTATATTTCTCCTAATCAACCCAAGAATTTTAGTATCCTTAGAAGCTGCAATAACACCCTGCTCTGACACTTTCATATCAATACTTGCTGCTAAATCCTGTTCTGTTTTGTAATTGATGTAATCCGCTGCACCACCAGTCAGTGCTCGATGCACTCGTAATATTTTAAACTCTGCTGCTATCGGCTGCCAATGCAGGTCGATCAGAAGCGGTGTCGCGAGGCAGAATTTCGTGGCGTCATTAACAAGGCGGGCCGCCCCGTTCTGCACTCTCTGCAACTGTTGTATTTGCTTGTGACGCAGTCGGTGGAGCAACGCATTTCTAGTGACAACTATGCTGGTGATAAACGCATGGACAATTTGTTCCATCGTTCCAAGGATCAGGTAACGCCTGATCCTTGCAATATTTCATAGATGGAAGATAGCAGACTTGCACATCGCTGTCACATGCGACTCTGTCGTAATCCTGACATCGAACTGGACACAAAGATTTCGCACAGCACTAAACTATCGCCAATGCGCATATCGTGTAGTTGTGTTTTCCTGAGCTGTTGGGCAGAACCGAAGATAGTGAATTCTGTTTTATCGTCGTTTAGTATAAAAAAATTCATCCACGCCTTTATTTCCTTTATACGCATCTCAATATGCGCGAGAGCCGCAGCGATGTCTACCTGGAGGGACTGGGATGTAAATGGGGGTATCATCTACGTAGAATTGGGACATAAAGTTGTTCTTGTCAAATGCTGCGGACAAATCCAGAAGCACCGTGATGACAACGTTGATTGTCCATCGCTTGTAAAATGTCATTCTGAACACAGACAAGCGCCGTCTAGAGTGTGATTGGGCTTGTAGGCGGACTTTTAGGGATCGCTGGGATTGTGCTCTTACATGTGAGCCGACAGCCTCGCGGCAGCAACACGTTCTATTGTATTGCACAAGAAGGGCAGATCCGACATGGGTCTGGAATTGTTCAGGACAACTTTATCGAGGCTCGGTTTCTTGAGTACTGACCTGACGTGCACTCCCTTTAGAAAAGTAGGCACTACGCCAGTTTTCAGAGAAGGGTTGATGGTTGCAATGAATAAAGGTACAGTTTCATGCTCACTGTCTCCGAGAAGCCATGAATGAAATCAAATTACACGATTTCACCGGTGACAACTGCAACATGGTCCTTATTTCAGCCTCAGTGGCCGGCTCAAAAGCAGCATTTGTCTTCTTGGACGCTTTATCACACTAATGCCTTATTTCAAGTCTGCATGTTATTATCACGCCTAAATCTTTCTTCGTGTGATGCTTCTACGGGGTCATCACCCAGGACAGTAAACAAGAAATACTTAGCAACGTTAAGTTGGATAGACCTAGTCTGTCTAGAAAAAAATTACATCCATGGCTCTGTACACAGAACCTCTAATAAATGCAATAAAAGTCTAGGCAGTCAAATCCGTTAGCAATTTCAGTTGTAAACAGTTGGTTCGGTGCATTAAGGAGCTATTGGGGAGTAGCGAATTCAAACAGGTGACAACTAATTGGATCTAATCTAGATCGGGGAAAAGAATACTAGAATGGATGTTTATAGAATTACATATTGAAATTTTTTAGTCTGATAGCCAATATTGTCATTTGCATGTTTGTGATCTTATTGTATTTCATTAATAACTAATGTCTTGCTGTATTGCGTTACTATTGTATTCTACAATAGTCTGTTTCACACATGACCAGTCTTAAATACCCTATCTGATTTCATTGTATTTTTACTTTAATATATTTTTAGCATAATATAATTATAATTCATACTTCTTACCAAATATATTTACTGGTTAAGCATGTTTTTATATTGGTTACCTTCTATCAATCCTGTACGGTCCATCCTCACTATTAAGGTCACCCTCGCGACTCGACCAAAGCGACCTGAACAACGAGGTGACCGTATTAGTGGGACTAAATGTCCTATACTTTACTGTTATGGAAATCATTTTGGACTAAATCAGGTTGGCCATAATGGCGAGGTGGCTGTATTACTGTGGTTAGTAAAGCGACGTTGGACTGTATTTATGCATTTCTGAACATAATTTATGTTATAGATATACGGCGCTTTATCTATACAAATTATTATTGTTATTAATATTATTATTACTATTATTACAGAATCTGCATAATGGACAATGTATTAAGGACGATGGAGAAATACGCCGAGAGTTTGGACGATATCGTCACTGAGCGAGTTCAACAGATGATTGAACAGAAACGGAAAACGGACCAATTGCTCTATCGCCTATTACCCGCGTATGTACTGGTCATAGATCACTATTTTCTTCTGGGTTCATGACTTACGAATGCAGTGCCAGTGATTTTGAGACGGTACCTCTATCAAATATATTTTGTTCTGGAGAGGGAAAAGGGCACAATTGCGGATTGCTGCGCACATATTACAATGTCTAGTTACTGGTTGGAGGCATATGCATGTGACAGTGATAGAAGGATCCCCGTGTCAGTGATGGAAGGATCCCCGTGTCAGTGATGGAATGATCCCCGTGTCAGTGATGGAAGGATCCCCGGGTACGAAAACAGAATGCGATCGGTTATGGCGATAAACGACTGGGAGTATCTTCCTTTTTGATTTACTCGAAAGCAAAATTGTAGGATTTGTCAAAACCGCTAACGCAGGTTGGTGACAAGACAGCGATGAAGATACACAGTTTTAGCTTTGGTTTCAATGGAAAAATATATAGTAGACTTACAACCACTGCCACCACCCTCTACCTTCAAGCGTTGGACCCATGTCATATGTTCTCTGTCCGCCCCATGCGGCTTGTTCTATCACCCCGACGTAGGGCGCTGTAGCTTGACAGATAGAGCTGTAAAGGAGGACCTAATGATCAAGTCCACCTTCGAAATTTTGACAATTTCGCTCACCCCACTTTGCCTGTGTCATTCGGAAGAGACATTAAAAGCTGTTGGTCCATTCTACCTGTTGTCTATTCCAGGGAATGTTAAAGATCCCACACCGTGAAAAACTGTCGTGGACTCACATAACCAATGGTCTCGATCTCTAAGTTTAAGAACCCATACGGTCGCCGCATCAGCTGCTGCCAAACACTTTCTCTTATAATGGAATAAGCACATGCACGAGTGTCTTGTCTAGGCAGACCCGGTGTTGTATAACACCACACATTATTACATGTAATCACGTCGCATTTCGACACTGCAGGTGCGTCGCCGACCAGTTGAAGGGAGGCAATACGTCCGTGGTGCCAGAGGACTTCCGCCAGACGACCATCTACTTCTCGGACATCGTGTCGTTCACGACCCTGGCTGCGGACAGTCAGCCGATGGAGGTCAGTTCTGTCGCACGCGTGTCGCACGCCATATGCTATGTATATATGTTTTACACATAGCAAATAATACATGCACTTGAGTACATACATTCAATTAGTAATATTTGTATTATAAACAAACAAGATTTAGCAAGATTTGCAAGCCAAGCCAAAGGCCCAGATTGCAAGTGGACAAGGAAGCCATTGGCTTATCGAGAGTCCAAAAATGTTCATCTACGTGTAACCCACCCTATTGAGGTTTGTGTCAAACTTATTTTTAAACACTGCTAGCAGTTACACAATCCGTAGACAAGTTGTTCCATTCATTTATTGTCCTCTGTGAGAACGAGTACTTCCTTATATCCAAACTACACTGATCCTTTGCTAATTTTACCTCATATCCTCTAGTCTCATGTCCTCTATCTTTCTTGAGTGAGAAAAACGTATTTCTATCAATATTTTCGTACCCATTCAATATCTATCTTTAAAAAACTTCAATCTGATCTCCTCTTAACCTCCTTGTCTCTAGTGTTGTTAAACCACATTCTTTCACGCTTGTATAGAGTATTCTAAATGAGGTTTAACTATTGGATTATACAGAGGTATAGCGTTTTGTCCTTGCATGTTATGTTTTCCTAATCAACCCAAGAATTTGATTACCCTTTGAAGCTGCAATACCACACTGCTCTGAAACTTTCATATCAGTTCTAGTTGTTAGTCCTAAGTCCTTTTTTACATAAGTACCTAGAACAGGATCTCCCATATTATGGTTTATATCCAAGTTCCCGAGTCCTGTGTGTAAGCATTTACATTTCCCAAAATGTAATAACATCTGCCATTTTTCAGATAATTTAACTAATTTTTCTAGATCGTTTTGTAACTGTTGTTCATCACCATCAGTGTTAACCTTTCTAAAAAAATTTGTGTCATCCGCAAATGTCAGTACGTTGCTTGTTATAATATCGTCCAAGTCATTGATTAAGAATAATAAAGGTCCTAATACTGGTCCTTGTGGTACCCCACTCAAAACTGATTTCCAGTTTGAAACCTCTCCATCTACTACAACACGCTGTCTTCTGTCAGTCAGCCATTGTTCTATCCAGTCAATTATGCCATCCAAGATACCATGAGCTTTTAATTTAAGTAGTAATCTTTGATGTGGCACTTTGTCAAAAGCTTTCTGAAAATCTAAGTAGATAATATCTACTGGCGATCCCTTGTCTATCCACTTAGCTTAGTGATTTCTTCCAAAAAAGATAACATATTTGTTAAGCATGACCTCGCTTTTAGGAATCCATGTTGAAATGAGTTTAATAATTTATGCCTAAACAGGAAGTTCACCATGTGGTCTTTAATTTACCTTTCTATTAATTTACAATTCACTGACGTTAACCTCACTGGTCTGTAATTATCTGACTCATTTGTCGAACCCTTTTAAATAATAGTATGATGTTTACTTCTTTCTATTCAAAAGGAACAACTCCCTCTTTTAATGACAAGTTGAACGCTCTTGCAAGTGGTATTCTGATTTGTTCTACTGTTTCCATTAGTAGTTTTGGAGGAATTCCATCCACTCCCGGTGATTTATTATCCTTTATTTTCCTAGCTACCATTTCTGGAGTTACAATTAACTGCCCCAAATAGTCAGATTTAGCCTTCTGAAATTTAGAATCTGGAACTGGTAATGAACTAATATCCTCTCTGATAAACACAGAACTGAAGTAGCCATTTAGGTCTTCCGCCATTAAAAACCCTTGTGATATTATATTTCCAGGACAGTCTTCTAGTGGTCGGATCTTGTCTCGTACTTTTTTTTACTCCTTACATGCATACAAACTCTTGCTGTCAGTGTTGAAGTTGTATGCTAGTTGTTGTTCATATCTTCTTTTAGACTGTCTAATTTCAGTCGTAGCTGCATTGAGTGCCTCTTTGTAATTTGCACAGACTTCATCCTTTCTGGTACGCCTATAAACCGTCCACATAGTTTGTATGAACACGATTTTTCTTTTGACAAGTGTTTCTTTTTAGACCGTTTTCTTTGTTTTTTCAAGGGAAAAAAATTATCGATGACACTCTCACTTTTATATTTGAGAATGTTCCAACATTCAATTGCGGTCTTATTCGTCAGCATGTTATTCCAATTTAGCTTTGCTAAGTATTTTCTTATATCTTTATAGTTACCTTTGTGGAAGTTTCTCCTGTGCGTTTTTATTTTCTGATTTTACATTGATGTCAAAATGTATCTGATTATGATCACTGTTACCCAATGGTTCATGTATTTTTACATTGTCCACTTATTCTTTCTGTGATGATAAAACTATATATAATATATTATCTCCCCTGGTTGGTTTTTGCACGTGCTGAGTAAGGAAGCTATCCTGAATTAAAAATAGAAAATGTTGGTCCTCACCTCCTGTACTCTCTAGAGATTTCAATTGTATGAGTTCATGGTTAAAATATCTTCGTTTATGTTTGGACTTCGGTAAAATAATCCGATAGTTAATGTTGAATTTCATTAAACTATTTTGCACCAAACAGCTTCATCGCAATCTGCTTCCCTTTCTAATTTTATTTCGTAAGCCTGAATAGATGCTATAACATCTTCCTATTCGATCTCTCCTACGTATAATGTCAGTCCTAATTCAGCATCTGTTATGTCTATGTTGGGCCCATGATTCGGTTATACCAATTATGTGAGGGTCAATATGTTCTACTACAATGTTTAATTCGGTTTTTTTATTTACTATGCTCCATGCATTTAAACACACACATTTATAACCAACTTCAGAGATGTTTTCCGGATATTTTGTTACAGGTTTGTGTGTACTAGTTGCCTCTTGTCCTGCTTGAAGCACCTCTAAGTACCACCACCACCACCCCTTGCGCTTCAAGTTTAAACAATGTTTACTACCAAAAATATTTGTTATGCTACCCATGCCACTACCTACTGCTGCTGAGAGTTCATCCGCAACTACTGTTGCCCCCTTTCCACTTAGATGAAGCCCATGATGTTTTCTACCCTCTCAGTTATCGCCTCTATTTTGGCCCCCGGCAAACAAACCACCACGTCATCTCCCTCGTTTAAGACTCTGTCGGTCTTCTTAACTATCGAGTCTCCCACAAAGGTAACGGTATGTTCTTATATAGCGCAGTATCCAGTTCTGGGGACTGCTCAAAGCGCTTTGCACTTCTATATATACTTATAAAGATGTATACACCCTATTAAAAGAAAACAAAAGAGAAGACAACGAATTTTCGGGTGGCCCCTTTTCTGTTGTTTTTTGTACTATTTTTGTGTTAATTATTATGAGGTCAAATATAGTTAGATTATAGGTGTGAATATATAATATATATACTGATTATAAACACACACTAATATATGTATACGAAATATATACTTGTTTAGCTCACTGTGTAATATAATTTGAGATATGTTACTTTATATTTGTGGGATCAAAATAAACTCCTTGTTCTTGCTCTTGATGGGTTTTGTCACCTCGTTCCAAAGGTAGTTGCATCATTTACAAAGATATATATGGGCTGTATTAAATGCGCTATGAGTGCTGAGATACATTATCAGAAGAAAATTGTTCAGCCTCATTTATCGCCTTTAAATAGGCCCACAGGTATAGGAATCCACTGCTTCGCCATTTACGATTGGTGTTTTGGCTTGAAATGTTCCGCCTCGTATTTATATCTAAGTGAGTTATCGCAAACCTACATAGAATTACATCCTGTAGAATACACTGCCACCTGTTGTTCTGCTTCGAGTCTAGCCCACAACGGAGTATGGAAACTATTTACCCATAGTTGGGATTGGAATACTGAGTACCTGGACATTTCTACATGCTGCTGAACCATGCACACTGCAGCTTTGGTGCTGTCGTCTGCTCTGAGATTACTAGCATAGTTACATAGCTTACCACATGGAAGTTGCATTTGTATATTGTCTATGTACAGGCTATAGGTCATCATGAGATACATATCTTCTTCTTCGTCTTCTTTTTTTACCTCTACTTCTCCTTATAATTAACCATCTTCAAGTTGCTGAAGATTGTGTCGTTTTTGGGGGAGATTTACAGCAGGGAAGATATCGTGATTGTAATATTGCGATTATTAACTACTTAGTTGCACATGGAGTTGTAGAAAGGAGGAAGATTGAAGGGAGAGTGAAGGAAGAGGAGAGGGAAGGGAGAAAAAAACAGGGAGAGGCGCTTTAGACTTTAGAAGTGGGATTGAAGCCTGGCCTCGAAAGAGTCCAGGGTGGTTGCAGACACCACTTGTTGAGGCTGGCTGCGAGGAAAGAATATTCCTGTACTGGGCAAGATGGTAGGGAATGTCAGACCCGATGTCATGGGTCTTCCGTCTTACGCGGGCCGGGTAGTGTGGGGAGGTACTTCGTTCCGGTTTCATTCAAAGTACATGGTGCTCTGTTCGCATACTTTTATTTCGATATGCAATTGATAATTGGAACTGGTAATTTGTTATTGGAATTAGAATTGAATTGATATTTATAATGTGTGTAATTGGAATTGGAACTTGTATAATGTAACCAAGTGTAAACAAGTCGTGCTCTTAAATGGTCAATTTGTTACTTTCGGCATTTAGTGTTCGTGAATTAGTGCAGGTAACGTTTTCGGGTCGATCGTATGGATATGCACTAAAGCCAGTTGTCTATCACATACCAACTTATTTCATTTATTTGATTCACGTTCGTTTTCTTTCAGATCGTGGATTTTCTAAACGACTTGTATTCGTGTTTCGACTCCATTATCTCGCGCCACGACGTATACAAGGTGAGAGGGCATTGTTAGCTTCCGCGAATGAGTGAACATTTATCATATCAACCCTGCCACAACTTATACATACTTTCCAATAATAAACGCTTTCACCATTGAATATGGCGGCGGCAAAAGGTTTGTACTGCAATCGATCCCATAACGCCTTGTACGACAGGGCTTCCCCAGCTAATGACGTAAGCCTATTGAAGTGTATAAATACGTGGCGTCTGCCCGCCATTAACAACTAGTCTACGCAACCACGTGATCGGTGCCGCATTACGACGACCTTACACCACCTTTGCACAATGTAATGCGAGCTCTATACGAAAGCGATACAATGAACACGAGTACGCTCAAAATGGCAATTGGTCACCACATGGGAGCCGCTCTCGACGGTCCTGTCACCGGGGAGCCGTTCTCGACGGTCCTGTCACCAGGGATGTTGCAGTTAAACAAAGTTCTTTCAAAAAGGGGTTTCGTTTGAATCCCGAACCCCCCCCCAACACGGACCTGTTGTAGGAGCAATTGTTCCATCGACAGGTGGAGACGATCGGCGACGCGTACATGCTTGTGAGCGGAGCTCCTGTCAAAAATGGAAATCGTCATTCGTCCGAGATTGCCGATGTCAGTCTGGATCTGCTGAGCGCGGTCACCCAGTTCAAGATCCGACATCGACCTCGCAAACAGCTCCAGATACGCATTGGTTTGTCTTTTAGTGACTACTTACTTACTTATCCTCTTCGGACCGTAGTAATTTTAAGGTAATTTTCGCCATTTCGTGCGTTCTCTAGTTGCATTCTCTGCCATCTTCCAAGAACTCCATCTCAGTTAGTTTCTCTCTACTTCCACTGTCCTTCTCTGTGCTGATTTCACTTCCACTTTCACTTTTACCTTCAGGTGCCAATATTAATGTTATTTATTGTTGGTATTCCCATTGTCTTTCAGTAATGTATACTATGCACGTGTATATAAGCAGAACAGGCCATTTATCCTCAAACATGTTTTCGTTAGTTGCGTTTCCGATGCTATGTTTAAACATTCTTATTATTGATTCTGTTATTGGGATACAGTTTCTGAAACAAGTGTGTAGTTATATTACTACACAGTTCGAATGAATGCACTGCGAAGTCATTTTGCCGTGGTTCGAACAAACGTATGGAGGAGTTGTGGTTTGCGTGGTTGTAGTGTTGTTTTTTTGTCACTAGGTCTACATTCCGGTCCAGTCTTGGCCGGGATTGTCGGCAACATCATGCCGCGTTACTGCCTTTTCGGCGAAACGGTGCAAATTGCGGCTAAAATGGAGTCTACATGCAAACGTAAGATGACATGAACGACACGCACATACATACGTATAGATAATCAAATTATACTATAATATAAACTTGTCACGACGACGTTACGAAATGTCATTGCAGAAACATATTAAATAAGTTAATTATTGAATTGTCCATTTATTAATATGTTGACACACTTCTTTTACGTGGGTCATTGGGTGGCAAAGTCATAAAATACGTGATATTGACTCACTTCATTTACGTGGGCCACTGGATGGTAGTCATAAAATACAACGTGATATTGACTGACTTCCTTTATGTGGGCAACTTCATAAAAGGGTAGCCAAGCAGTAGTCACCAAGTCATGTAAGATTTAAAGTTGGCTTGGACAAAATACAATTTAAGTAAAATATTCATTGTTATTTTAGGTTCACACGTATGACAACAGGCATAAAATGATACGGTATTCGTCAGTAGGGGCCAGGCAAAACAACCCAACCACAATTACCTTCTTAGACAAGTAACACATGTGTCGATTCGTTTTGATTTTGAAAAGTCATATAATGTTTTATTGTCACGTACAGCAATGAAGATCCACGTGAGTAGCAGCACGTACATGGCGTTGACGGCATGCAGTCTGGATTACATACTCACGCTACGGGGCGAAATGATGGCAAATGTACGTACGACCTGTATCACTTGACCACACTCTGGTCAATTGTGGTCACCACACTGTCGTGTCACAACCACCACATGACAATATTGTCATACCAAATACTGTGTTACAAACACCATGTGGCCACATTGTCTTCTTATAATCACCACGTAAACACGATGTTGTTTACACCATCATGTGATAAAGATGTCACGTCACAGCCAATATATATATTCAAAGCAAAATACGATCTTGACAGCAACTCAACTGTGGATGGTAGCCAAAACTTCTACTAACTTTATTGTATGTTCGTATGCATAAATATGTATGTACTTAATGCACATATGTACGTATGTATCGTCGTGTGATTGTAACCATGCACTTATTAATATAATATGAATTGGCCTTGCGTAGTAAATATGGCTATATCATGTTGATGCAGTTAATAATGGGTTCAGTGGCAATATCCCGTGCACCGTTGCCCATGACGTTGACATTTTACCATTAATTAATTGTAACATGGACGCTTGTATTGGGAGAAGTGGTTTTCTTCTGAGTCAGAGTTCTGGCAACGGTGCTGATTTACGTTACGATGTCATTCAAATCATGGCTTTATTTCGTTACAAGGGCAAGAGATTGTTCAATACTCATTGGCTGCATGGCAAGAAAGGCTTCACCAAACCACTTCCGTTGGTTGGAAGGTAAGTCTTATTATAACACACCTTGCAAGATCTCTTAAATATGACAATAAACAACACGTACGACATCTATGGGCTAAGAATAAAACTACGGTTGTGGGTTGTGACGTCAACGCGATATGTTTGTGACGTCATTGCGGGTATCTTTCGAAATTGGTAATACAAATATTTCTTATTTTTAAATTATAATACCTGGAAGGGACTGTTTTACTTAAGTAAATGCGTATGTATTCAGTTTTACTATCTATTGTCGTACGATATATATTTTATATAACAAATACGACACGTGTTGGTTAAGAATGAAGCCACGCCAAAAATCTAGTGCTAGTGCGCATGCGCGAATACCGTTTATTGCGTTGTTACTACAGAAAAGTAGAACGAAGTTTAATTTTTTCTTTGTTCTCATGGGTCTCACCCATGCTGACAATGAATTGGTATATTATTTTGTGTACACGTGTTACTGCAATAAGTTTTTGTCTTTGAAAATGGTTTGTTTATCGTTGTAACCGTGCTTCGGTTAAGTAGACACGACGTACAGGTGGTGTAGGAGGGGTGACCGAGAAGGATGTCCAATGCGGAGAATGGGGAAAGTGGTTTTGACGGGCAAATGGGAAGATGGAAAAGTGAACGTACTAGGGTGTGAGCGGGAACGTACGTTTGTGGGAAAGAGGAAAGGTGGGAAGCTGGAACGGTGGGCATGTAAGGAAGGTTGAAAATGGGGAAAAGGACACGTGGGAACAGGAAATGTAGGCTCCTAAGGAAGATGCGCTAGTAGAATGTTTTATGGATAGGAGGAGGGTGGGTTTGTATAGAAGATTGGCACGTGTGATGAAAAGAAGCGAAAATAGTTCAACAAAATATCGGTTGGTGGGAGAAAGGAAATGTGGGTTGTTGGAGAAGATGTATGGAAGAACTGAGGGAAGGCGTTGGTGTGCATATGTACCTACCGGTACTGGGCAGGGTTAAGGGCGGGGCACGTGGTGCGGATGGCGGAATGTCGACTGGCGAAAGTTAAGATGTCCGAAAAGATAAGGGGGAACAGATGTATTCAAGATGTAGAAACTGCGTAAAAAAGACTCCCAGAAAGGTGCATGTTGACCGAGAGTGGAGGATAACTTTGCTGATAGAAGGTAGTAAAGAAAGGTAGCGATTAAGGCAGGACATATTTAGTCGCCATCGTCCCTTTCAAAGGCAACACTAATGAAGGTCAATGCGTGTTGCTATGGTTACAGTGATATGAAGCTGGATACAGGAGGTGGAACGGCATCAGTGGTGCTCCCGAAACTGCCGTTAAGACCGTATCCGAAATTTGAGCATGAGATCGGTGTGATACTCCCAACAGACGGTGGTGAACGTAAAACGCCCGATGTAACAAGTGCAGTTCCCATGTCCTGCGGGTCTAACACCACTGACAGTCACAGCGAGAGTGGAGTTGTCGACACCGTCGTCGACATGACGTGTACGATCAATGTGTCCCACGCCAGCAACCTTCCTGGGGTCGTCGGGTCCACCCCTTCATCCGACGATGGCATGCCCGCTGTCGAAGGTGTGTAATTGAATATGTGCACTTCCACTATAATTGGCAAAAGTATCTGCGTAATATGCATAATTTCAGCAACATAGCAGCCACAACCAATGCCATTTATTTCTTTCCGACCAAATTGCCTGAGTCACAATTAAAACTGACTATTTCAACATATTATAAATAACGGTGTCCATCTTCATAACTTGAAATATATCTTTTAACTTTTCTGAATTACTTTGTTAATTATTGAAGATATCACACAAAACAAGTATACACCATGTATGCAAATAAGAATTGTATTTATCATATGAATAAGACTTCCTGGACACAACAATTCAGTAATGCCTTACCCAATTCAGTATTTTGTTGCGAACACGACATCACACTGCGAAAATTAAAAGGTTGTCTTTATAATCTCATAAATATTTGGTTGAGATGAAATCCTAATTTTGTTAGGAAACCAGTTTTTATTCGTTTTCTGCATTTCTAAATATGTTAATGCTCTTGTTGCTATTCTTTTACCCAATATTGTGGAAATGCACATATAGTATGGACACTGTTAACAGAGACGGATGTTTTGCTAAACTATGTTACTGCGTCGGACGGTAGCATATAACTATGTATTGTGTAGTTTTACAAACACTGTGTTATACGTTGTAAATTACATACATTGTAAATTACATACATTACATACAAAATGTTTCATTTTTGTAATATTGTTCTGTCACGCATATTCAGTTGTTTTAATTAAGGAGCAGTATGTTTTGTTTAAGTCATATTTGCGCTACGAGTGTCAAACATTGACACATAATTACAATTGGTGCCAGCTCATTTGTCACAGTTCATTATATCCGTCGACTGGTTGAGCTAGTGTAGAATCATTTATTATATGTCGAACGTTAATATGTCGATGACATAAATGGTACAACTTTGTTAACTCTAAGTTGGAAGTATTAGGAAAACACTTCGAGTGATCCATGTGTTCGAATTTTGTCATGTATTTAGGCAATGCGGTGCAACCTGGCGGGACCCGGTTCACGATTCGTGTTGTGAATGGGATTCGAGTTATTGAAGTTCGAGTCTACGAACTTGTACTGTATGTCTACGTACTTTGAGGATTGACCTCGTCAGCTGTAGGACGTGACTTTAGGGCATACATAATATGTAGGGTGTCGACTTGTAATATCCCGCAACAGCCAACTGGCAAAACACCACATGTTGGTTAGACAGCTAGCCAATAGGCATGCACAAGGATGCCTATTTATCATGATTAGTGTCAATATACATCCATAAGGATGCCTATTTATCACGACTAGTGTCAATATACTTATGTTGAGCTGTCTCTGTGTAAGGGATTAAAGTATGACAACACGTGGATGTTACATGAACGACACGTATTACATTGTTTGTCAAATATATATATATATATATATATATATATATATATATATATATATATATATATATATATATATATATATATATATATATATCTTTGTTTATAGTTGTGCTCACGTTAAAGAATTACAACAAGCGATATATATATATATATATATATATATATATATATATATATATATATCGATTGTTGTAATTCTTTAACGTGAGCACAACTATAAACAAAGATACATACGGGTTTAAATGGCATGAATAGTATGATTTGTCCTACAGTTTGATCAGCAGATACGGTGATATGTCATAGTGTTAGCAATTGAATGTTCGTATGAATGTATGTTGTTGGTATAACCCGCGATATTGATGTTAAAATTGATGTGCAAATACTTTGCACAAACAACTATTGCGGAGTGAAGATTGGTTAGTCATCGGTATAAACAAATGCGTTAAACTAAGAATCCAGAATTTTGAGCCAAATCGCCCAGATTCTTTAATAAATGTTGTTAGCATGTTGCTATGAGATTAGTTATTATATTTTGAACCAGTTAATATTTGAATGGGATATGTTGTAATAAGGCAGACAATAAACACAGCATTGTACTAATATATGTAGGTCTTTTAATATAATTCAGTACTGCACTTAGATTTTTATGTGACAATTCTATCAGAACTACTAACTATATATGTTTTGCAGGAAACCAAATAATGTTGACATTCATGGCGTTTGAAGAACAATGTGGACTTTTTTTTCCCCTAGCCCGAAAAGATAATAGCCAGGTCATAGTCTGTTTCACTATATCCATGTTTACAGTTTCATTCTTGTTCTTGGAGATTTACAAACTTAACAGCAATTAACACCAATTAACACCAATTATTAACAAATCTGGGCTCGCTGAGTTAAGAGAAAATACTTCTTTGATTTTTAAGATTTACACCGTGACCACGAACAACTGTAATGGAAAATTGGCTGTAAATGTTATGTCATAGTGTTAGTAATTGAATGTTCGTACGAATGTATGTTGTTGGGATAAACCGCGATTATTGATGTTAAAATTGATGTGCATATATGTTGCGTAAACAACTATTGTGGTATGAATATTGGTTAGTCATCGGTACGAACAAATGCGTTTCACTACGAATTCACAATATAGATCTATGTATCAATTTTGTTATCGCTCTTAAAACTCCCTTTATTAATTTCGAAGTTTTTAACTAACTTATTTACGAATCTGGGCTCTCTGAGTTGAGAGAAAATACTTCTTTGATTTTTAAGATTTACACCGTGACCACGAACAACTGTAATGGAAAATTGGCTGTAAATGTTATGTCATAGTGTTAGTAATTGAATGTTCGTACGAATGTATGTTGTTGGGATAAACCGCGATTATTGATGTTAAAATTGATGTGCATATATGTTGCGTAAACAACTATTGTGGTATGAATATTGGTTAGTCATCGGTACGAACAAATGCGTTTCACTACGAATTCACAATATAGATCTATGTATCAATTTTGTTATCGCTCTTAAAACTCCCTTTATTAATTTCGAAGTTTTTAACTAACTTATTTACGAATCTGGGCTCTCTGAGTTGAGAGAAAATACTTCTTTGATTTTTAAGATTTACACCGTGACCACGAACAACTGTAATGGAAAATTGGCTGTAAATGTTAATTCATAGTGTTAGTAATTGAATGTTCGTACGAATGTATGTTGTTGGGATAAACCGCGATTATTGATGTTAAAATTGATGTGCATATATGTTGCGTAAACAACTATTGTGGTATGAATATTGGTTAGTCATCGGTACGAACAAATGCGTTTCACTACGAATTCACAATATAGGTCTATGTATCAATTTTGTTATCGCTCTTAAAACTCCCTTTATTAATTTCGAAGTTTTTAACTAACTTATTTACGAATCTGGGCTCTCTGAGTTGAGAGAAAATACTTCTTTGATTTTTAAGATTTGCACCGTGGCACGAACCGTAATGGAAAATTGGCTGTAAATGTTAGTGATACCACAATTCAGCCTGCAGTGGCAATACATCCGTGCAGTGGCGCTGAACGGCCTCTTTTGGAAATTTACTCCCGGACTAGATAATGAAATATGCAATGAGGTACGTGGTTTTGTAACATCGCGAAAATCAGCGTTGCTCGGTAGGCGTTTTAATTATGGAGCTATTAAAAGTTATATATCACCCATAAAGCATATATTTAACCCTCGTCATATCGATTAAAGCTGATGGAACACTCTTTGTTATTGACAGCTATCAGAGCCTTTTCATGTATTTGCCGGTTTGTCACGGAAATAATATCCTAATAATGTTAAACTTGTGTATTACCTCGCGAAATCGTTACAGTGACACGTTGTTTTGGTCATGTTGCTCGTAGCATTGTACCTACAAATAAAAGTGCTTACACACGCATCAGGTAGCGTTTCCGTTCGCATTCATTCGGCCAAGAATACTCGGTATGATATCCTAAATGGCGTTGTTAATATACATATTCCACAGCGAAGATATATCAGCTTGGTGTTTTTTTTTAAAACCGAGGTACGCCGTTTTCGCGAATTTCCCACACCAGGTTAATTAATTCATGTTCAACGTGCTGTGAAAGGCAGTGGTGGAGGTCAGTCAGCGTATGAACATATTCTTGCTAAATAAGCAGAAACCGACACAGTCGTGCAACATTTTGTAGAAACAGTTAACGTATGCGAGAAGGAAAATAACGCTTCCACACTTATTTGTCACTTACCTTCAGATAGAGGGCGCCAAGGTGACGTACCCACTGCTATGACGTAACACATACTCGTCTAGTGGCGTCATTTCCGGTGCCAATTTACGAATCACGTCACATCCTCGCATTCCGGTGACGCCGACGGGGCGAAAATGGCGGCGATAATATGCTGATATGGAATTCGAACTAACTTCGAATTAACTGATAATTTGGGGTTTTGCTGAACTGTCCGCTAGGAGGGCCAGGAGTATTGTTTGTCGTCTTTACCGCCAGTGGCTGTGCCATGTTAAAAGTCTTTACCGCCAGTGGCTGTGCCGCGCCACGCAACACAATACAACAATCATACATTACAACGCATAGTCAAACGACTAAGTACTTCAACAAAAGCTATTTGACACTTAATTTACCGTAGTGCCAATCATGCCAGCAGTTTTCTCTACCACTGTGTGTGATTAAATCATAGTAAGAGAACCACTGCAGATTTTCCCATTGGCACTGCCTTGTCGTTTGGTGTGGTGGCCATATTGACGATTTGCATGATTAGTAGAAAACATGACCATCAACAATTCTAAGACTACATGACATCCACTGTCACTACCTTGCCAATGTACTAAATAAGTTTCGTCAAAATCACATACCTACAGCTCTGGTTATCACGTCGGAATCGCGCGTATTGGCCTCGAACTTGGCAGTTTTCGCAAAATAGTAATACGCCGGCTACTGTAGCACTGATGTTTTGGGAATGCCACCACCAGATTACCTTAGCGTCGTCAAATCCGCTTCATACTGCAACATCTCACTGCCAAAGGTCCAACATTTCAAATGTTCCCATATTGCGGGCTGAATATAGTTACTTCTGTGCAAATAAAATCACTGAAATCGGCTATGTTGCATGGTTTTAGGCACTACATCCGTTTGTAACACTTTCGCTGCAAACTCGGGTAACTGTCGTCTAACACCGGAATTCGCCGCATTCCAGCACAGTGGCTATTCTGCCAAAAAGCTCCAACATTTCAAAATCGGTCACCGGACTGGGTCGACATTGAGGGGTATCAGCTTGGTTTTTCTAAAAAGCGAGGTACGCCGTTATCGAATTTCCCATACAAGGGCAATTAATGAGAGAGACAGCAGAGGATGCTCAGTTCTAGACCGTCCCAAATTCATGGCGATGTTCCTGCTGCACGTAGTCGGTTACAGCTTCAAACACGAGTCGGAGTCATTGAGTTACATAATTAATCATCCCCCTATAAACAAGAGCGATAAGCCAGCTCCCTGCAGTGAAGCGGGCGTGGACGACTGACCGGCATTTCATTGCACGGCAGAAACAGTTGCATCCACTGCAAGACACATAGGATAGTACTGTTTATAGTGTGAACATAACATGTTACAAATAGTTGTCTAACATATGTAAGTAAGTAAGTAAGTAAGTAAGTAAGTAAGTAAGTAAGTAAGTAAGTAAGTAAGTAGGTAAGTAAGTAAGTGAGTGAGTAAGTGAGTAAGTAAGTAAGTAAGTGAGTAAGTAAGTTAATTTATTTCCTCCTCACCATCATCATGTACAATATAAGGCAAACAAAAGCAATGTAGAAGTATAAACTTATCGGGCTAGTAGCCAGTGACGATGACACCAGGAACCAATTAACTTGAAGATTTGTCATTGTCATTTGTTCTTAATGGGAGCATGGCCACCAGACTGATTAATAATTTGGGCGAGGGTGGTCCCAGCAGTTGTGTTATAAGTGTGGGCAGTTGGGTTGTTCATAGTGGAGTGAGCATCGTGCATTAGTGTTAAACTCTCAAAGACAAACATTTTGGAGGCTTGCTGGAGACAGTTGTGGGACAACAAATATGGTTATTTCCTGTGTGGCTTACAGCTGTATGAATCGACAGAAGACAGGATCTAACATCTCGTTATTTTCAGGTAATTTATGTCACAAATGTTTGTGCTGTGTTATTGTATATGTGAATGAATGTACCAGTTTCGAAAATGTTCTGAAATATCAATATATTACAGATACGTTTGTTTTTCTTGGGGGTAGCGTACATTAAGTGTTTCCCAGTAGTCACATTGATTGGGTACAACATAAAATGTTATAGGGGTAGGATTCAGTTTTATAAATAATGTGTGCGTGCGTGTATGCATATTTGTAACTCTTTTTAAAAACTCTACTAGATGTCAGCACATTAATAAGATTTTGTTTCTTTATTAAGTCATCTACATTTAATGAGGCTCTCCCCTTTTTGGTCGTCGTTTGTCTTTTCTTCGTTGTATGAACCACTATCATGTAACTCATTCTGTACACATTGCAACATTCACTGCACTGTATGCATTTGTTTGACAAACCATGTGAAAGGTTGCCTACTGAAACAATTGACAGCTTAAATGAGAGAGCACATTTCTCTACATGAGGTGTGTCCTTGGGCAAGTTGGCCAGATAACATTCGAGAAAGATCTTGATCTGCAGTTGGAAATGGCTGTAATGGAGCAGCTGGGGAATGTGTTGGAAGATGGGAAAAGAATAGTTTTGGGACCTTAGATCGAGAAGAATGTCCAACAGGGCTTAATGAGATTTTGACCACTTGCAGTCATTAGCTAATACATGTATAGAGCACTTCAGAAAGTTCAGTTTCGATCATGTTTAGTGGTGCTACTGTTATAGTTAATATGTTATGATATTTGATATACAAGATGCATGGATAGATTGTGCACGTAATAAGGTATTAGGTATGTATAGCTATGTAGTAATAATCTCTTATTAGTACTGTATATCTATAGATATATGATGAAGACTGGGTGATGTACAGTATAAACACTGGGCCTCCAGTGGGTTCTTGCCGTGCAGCAGCATGAATGTCACTGGTCCATGCTTGCATCACTTTATCACTTTATCATGTGTCAACTGATAAGGGCTCAGCGGTCTTGTTTTACTAACGGGTGTTCTATTTATGTCTATGGTCGGAGTGCAACTGTCAATAATGCAACCGAGCCAAATGTGTTTCTTTCGAAACAAGTAGGTTTCGTATCACGGTCGTTTAGCGTCACCCTTTGTGAATAATGTGTCAATCGAATATTTAGCTGGTATCAACCACCATTTTCCTTTAGACATGTAAAGATAGCAAGACCGTGCACCTACCGTCTCAAGTCGGCAATCGGTATGACTTCGCCAAGAACCAGGTCCCTAAGTATAAAACAAATCAAATACTCCCAGTTTGCGAGATAAAATGTCAATGCGTGCTTAGTTCACACGAGAGCAAAGTTTGCTGTCGTGATCCACAAGAATGTGACATGCGCTTCTCCCACCACGGTTATTTGTGTGTATGCAGTGTAAGTGTGAAAAGGTGTGCCTGAAGCAGAATCATCTCCATCATTACTAACACAGAATGACACATGGAACAATTTCATTCAGTGGAACTGTAACAACAAACTTTAAAAGCTCAACATCCTTCTTCAGCTCTTCCAGCCAATCTAGGCCAGTAGCCTATTAGCTGGTCTTGAGAATTGTTTGTGCGTACGGGATGGAAGTTGTCATGTCTCCTCTTGCATAATACAGGTTTAGCAGCTTCAGCGCCCTTAGCCGGTCACCATACTCAACATTCTTCAGTTGTGTGACTGCTATTAAATTTGTCCGGCATCGACAGTCTTGACGGCAGTGGTAGAGGTCAGTCAGGAAAGGAACTGCTTGTCAGACAAGCAGAAACCGACACAGGCGTACAACATTTTGTAGAAACAGTCAACGCATGTGAGAAGGAAAATAACGCTTCCGCACTAACTTTTCACTTACCTTCAGATAGCGGGCGCCAAGGTAACGTACCATTATTGTAAGTAGCTTGTTATGGTGTCACTGTAATTACTAATTGACGTGTTGTAGTGTCTCTACAAACGAACGTGTTGTGGTATCGACGTTGTCGTGATGAGTTAAATTATTCAGGCCAGTTTGTGTGACGCTCGCCTCGTTTTTATTTGACGTTTACGAACATGACGTATACGTGTGACGGTGACGCTTATCCATATCGAGGTACAACCTGCAAACACGAATATCACTGTAATGTCTAATCACAAATCTGACTAAAGTAATAATTCGGTCTCAGGTTGAGCGATAAGGTATCAACATAAGAATTAAACATGAACCTGTCTATGTCACATAATATCGTTTTACACAATATGTGTTACGATATCAAATTGGTAATAAGCAATTGTTTACTATAAAAGACCAATGTTTATGACAACAATATTAAGTAAATACTCACAATTTGGCCTGTCATTTAACTAACACAGACAATTCTCCCCGTGATACATAGAGGGCGCTGACGTAAAATCACTCGTTGATTCGGTAGATGGAGCCATTCATAGGGTAATAAATGTATTAGAATTGTTAGAATGACAAACTACTACACAATACTAGAAATGGCACGTTCCGTCCGTAACATCGGCCCCTTAAATATCCGATGGGTATTTAACGCAAACTCAATATCTAGGACGGAATGTCAACTGATACATATCAACTTAACTAGTAATACCTCATGTCCCACTACTGACACCAATATTGTATTTAGACATGATGGTGACACTCCTATAGACATGATGGTGACACTCCTATAGACATGATGGTGACACTCCTATAGACATGATGGTGACACTCCTATAGCTTTCAGTCCCTTTCAACACATTCAATGGGGCATAGCTTAGTAATTGGACCCTTGAGCGATGTCGTGCTTGTTTTCACCCTAACAGACCTTACAAGCCCATCCTCGCTCGGCAACGCTCAATTTGACCAATGGGCCACGTTTCGTGGTTTTGTTGACATACACTAACATAACATCGCCCACTGCGACATATCGTTGTCGTTCCATCAATTTGTGCCGTTGTTGGAAATATGGCAGATATTCCCTTGTCCACCTATTCAAACATTACGCCACTATTTAAGAAGGGATCGAGGAACAAGCCAGAAAATTACAGACCAGTGAGTTTAACATACATAATTTAAAAAATACATCTCAACATGGGTTCCTAAAAGCAAGGTCATGTCTAACCAATCTCTTGTGTTTTGTTGAAGAAATTACAAAGTGGGTAGATGACGGGTCACCAGTGGATGTTGCCTACTTAGATTTTCAGAAAGCTTTCGATAAAGTGCCACACCAAAGATTGATACTTAAACTAAAAGCCCATGGCATAGGTAATGATGTAATCAACTGGATAGAAAAGTGGCTTACACACAGAAGACAGAGAGTAATAGTAGACGGTGAGATTTCAAACTGGAAATCGGTTTTGAGTGGGGTACCACAGGGATCAGTATTAGGCCCTATACTGTTTTTAATATATATAAATGATCTAGAAGATGACATATCTAGCAAAGTACTCAAATTTGCAGATGACACAAAAGTATTCAGAAAGGTTACAAATGATACAGATAAACAAAGTTTACAGGATGATTTAGATAAATTAGTTAAATGGTCAGAAAAATGGCAAATGTTATTCAATTTTGGGAAGTGCAAATGTATACACATAGGACATGGAAACATGGACGAAGAATATAAAATGGGGGATGTTGTACTAGGTAGAACCACACAAGAAAAGGCCTTAGGAGTAACATTTAGTGCTGACATGAAAGTTGCAGAGCAATGTGGGATTGCTGCTTCAAAAGGAAATCAAATTCTAGGGCTGATTAGGAGAACTATCATGTATAAGGAGAAACAGCTAATTGTACCCCTGTACAAAGCAATAGTTAGACCACATTTGGAATATTGTATTCAAGCATGGAGGCCGTATCGTAAAAAGACATAGACAATCTAGAAAGAATACAACGAAGAGCAACCAAAATGATTCCAGAATTGAGAGACCTTAGTTATGAAAGTCGCTTATTACAATGTGGTTTGACAACACTAGAGACCAGGAGATTAAGAGGAGACCAAATAGAAGTATTTAAAATAGTGAACGGTTATGAGGATGTTGATAGGAATATGTTCTTCAAACTTAAAGAAGGCAGTGGAAACAGAGGACACAAAGCAACATTAGTTAAGGAGCAGTGTAGGTTGGACATGAGAAAGTACTCTTTCTCACAGAGGGTGATAAATGAATGGAACAAACTGCCAAATGATTGTGTTAATGCTAGTAGTGTGAATATGTTTAAAAATAGAATTGACAGATATTTGATAAGGGTGGGCTACACATAGATGAGAAAATTGTTGGACTCTCGATAAGCCAATGGCTTCCTTGTCCACTTTGCCATCTGGAACTTGTTGTTTGGGATGGCAATCTTGTTAAATCTTGTGTTAAATCTTGTTAAACCTTTTCCAGACATTGAACTTTGCGTCATCTCCTCATCTGTACGCATCTTCCTTTACGAACAGGTGGCAGTGTTGGTCCTGCTCTGAGCAAGAGCAAGTGTTTGGGCGTCGCTGGTTCTGGGTCTCTGTGGTCAACTAAGACAGTCGTCAATGGACGGTTGTTGACAATAGCGTCTACCAAACACATGAAGGTGGCAAGGCTATCATATTCAAAGGTTTGCTGTCGCAACGGCGCGTTAAGCAACCTTCGTATCGCCCTGGTAATGCGCTCCCACGCGCCTCCCATGTGAATAGTAGACAGGTCCCTTAAGTGATGCGAATTCAACATTTATGGAGCCGGAGCCACCTAGCGAATGATGACGACACCTAGCGTGTTGTGATATCACTACTGAGCGCACCAGCGACCAGTTTTGGTACTGGTGGCGCCCATAGCGACTAGTCTATGGACAACTTTCTGTAAACCAGCGCCCCTAGTGTTAAGTAACCGAACAAATTTATGTACGCCAACTGGTGGATAGTCACCGCACTAGCGGATCGCCCCTTGTTATTCAGTTGTGGTACAAGTGGCACCCCTGTCTATGAAGTATTGTTCGTAAAAAGTGCCCCTAACGCTTAGTGACATAACTAATTTGTGTGTTAAAACAAAAATTGTCGCACCTTGTGCATTTCCAGTTGCACATGCGCAACCACCCGCTTCCTGAAACAGCAACATCTAGGGGATAGCGTATGTGGCCTATTTTGAGAAAAGCATAGCAAAAAAGACACCATCACACAAAATTGCTACCCTCAGGTGAACGACTTTGCGAAAAGACAAGGGGCCAGAGAACCCAAAAAAGGACCCGGAGCCAATGATGTCATTCCATGTTTCATGTGGGGCCCGGTGCCACTTCCGGTTGCGCATGCGCAACGTGACTTCTATTTTTTGGAGAATGTACTAGAATCTTCTAGAATGTCATTTCACTGACACGGTTTCTTAGGTATGCCATATATCAGTTTTGTATCATTTCTCTGACATATTTTTAAAAGCATTTTTGTAACATTTTCTTTAACTTTGTGACTTTGTTGTGTCATTTTCTTTAACAGTGTGACTTTTTTGGTTATTTTCCTAAACGTTTCGCCTTCCTTCATATTGTTTTGCATTTAGCTATGTTGAAATGCTTTCGCGCTAAGGAAGTACCACTTTTATATGTATTTTATCTCACTTACCTACATATGTAATGTTTTTGCTAAGTACGTACCGTTTTCATCTATGTATATAATGGCCGTCTAAACCTGGGCATCTTCTGACCCAGATGAATGGACAATACTGAAACACTCCTATGTGACCGATATTCCTCCAAAGATGCGCCCTACCGACCAAATATGTAATAACCTCACCCATTTTTTCCAAAGAAGCGCTCCTACCGACCATATATGCAATAACTTGACCTATACTACTCCTAAGAACTGTACCTTAGTGAAAAAATATAAAAAATTTCACCTATACTCCAACAACTGCTTCCTAGTGACCGTATATGTAATAACTGCCCCTAGCGAACACAAACATAATACATTGACCCATATCGCCCAAGAAGTGCCCCTACCGACCATATAAGCAATGATGTAAAAACAGCAAAAGCAACGAAGTAAAAAAGTTTCGAAGTAGCAAGTCAGTGAAGCAAAGTAGCAACGAAGCAAAGAAATAACAAGACACCACGGCTATGAAACAGCAAAGCAGCGAAGTAGCAAGGCAGCGAAGTAGCAAGGCAGCGAAGTAGCAAGGCATCGAAGTAGCAAGGCAGCGAAGTAGCAAGGCATCGAAGTAGCAAGGCAGCGAAGCAGCAAGGAAGCGAAGTAGCAAGGCATCGAAGTAGAAAGGCAGCGAAGTAGCAAGGCAGCGAAGTAGCAAGGCAGCGAAGTAGCAAGGTGGCGAAGTAGCAAGGCATCGAAGTAGAAAGGCAGCAAAGTAGCAAGGCGGCGAAGTAGCAAGGCATCGAAGTAGAAAGGCAGCGAAGTAGCAAGGCAGCGAAATAGCAAGGCATCGAAGTAGCAAGGCAGCGAAGTAGCAAGGCAGCGAAGTAGCAAGGCAGCGAAGTAGCAAGGCAGCGAAGTAGAAAGGCAGCGAAGAAGAAAGGCATCGAAGTAGCAAGGCAGCAAAGTAGAAAGGCAGCGAAGTAGCAAGGCATCGAAGTAGCAAGGCAGCGAAGTAGAAAGGCAGCGAAGTAGCAAGGCAGCGAAGTAGAAAGGCAGCGAAGTAGAAAGGCATCGAAGTAGCAAGGCAGCGAAGTAGCAAGGCAGCGAAGTAGCAAGGCAGCGAAGTAGAAAGGCATCGAAGTAGTAAGGCATGGAAGTAGCAAGGCAGCGAAGTAGCAAGGCAGCGAAGTAGCAAGGCAGCAAAGTAGAAAGGCAGCGAAGTAGCAAGGCAGCGAAGTAGCAAGGCAGCGAAGTAGCAAGGCAGCGAAGTAGCAAGGCAGCGAAGTAGCAAAGCAGCGAAGTAGCAAGGCAGCGAAGTAGCAAGGCAGCGAAGTAGCAAGGCAGCGAAGTAGAAAGGCAGCGAAGTAGCAAGGCATCGAAGTAGCAAGGCAGCGAAGTAACAAGGCAGCGAAGTAGCAAGGCATCGAAGTAGCAAGGCATCGAAGTAGCAAGGTATCGAAGTAGAAAGGCAGCGAAGTAGCAAGGCAGCAAAGTAGCAAGGCAGCGAAGTAGCAAGACATCGAAGTAGAAAGGCAGCGAAGTAGCAAGGCAGCGAAGTAGCAAGGCATCGAAGTAGAAAGGCAGCGAAGTAGCAAGGCATCAAAGTAGCAAGGCAGCGAAGTAGCAAGGCATCGAAGTAGAAAGGCAGCGAAGTAGCAAGGCAGCGAAGTAGCAAGGCGGCGAAGTAGCAAGGCATCGAAGTAGAAAGGCAGCGAAGTAGCAAGGCAGCGAAGTAGCAAGGCATCGAAGTAGCAAGGCAGCGAAGTAGAAAGGCAGCGAAGTAGAAAGGCATCGAAGTAGCAAGGCAGCGAAGTAGAAAGGCACCGAAGTAGCAAGGCATCAAAGTAGCAAGGCAGCGAAGTAGAAAGGCAGCGAAGTAGCAAGGCAGCGAAGTAGAAAGGCAGCGAAGTAGAAAGGCATCGAAGTAGCAAGGCAGTGAAGTAGCAAGGCATCGAAGTAGCAAGGCATCGAAGTAGCAAGGCAGCGAAGTAGCAAGGCAGTGAAGTAGCAAGGCAGCGAAGTAGCGAAACAGTAAAACTGTAAAGCAACAAAGCAGCAAAGTAGCAATGCAGCAAAGTAGTGAAGTAGCGAGGCAATGAAACAGCATATTAGCGAGGCAGTTAATTTAGCTGGGGTGGCTAGCGTGTCTGTTGACTTTTTGATTGTTTTATTCATAGTAACGACCGCGTGCGCTACGATTTTTGAACCAGCTATATTCGTTCGCCGTGAAAGCGGAATACATCTTCTGGTTACTGTAATGCTAGTACACATCAGTATTATATCTACCTAACTAAATCATATACTTATACAAGCAGATATCAGCGGTAACGTAGTTTATCGTGCCTTTGACACTAACGGAAATGCCAACAATATGTGACTTGGTGACGCCGGACCAATCAAAATGGCCGTAAACACGCTCTGCTACGTGTTTGTTAGATGGCTGGCGTAAGTTGATACCGTAGACGACAACACGTTACAAATACAGATTCAAGGGCTATTATACCGGCAAATTAAGGGGATATGTCAATATTACAAATGGCCATTATGTTTTGTCAACAATACATAAAACGACAGTGAAAAAATTTAAATTTCAACACAAAAACATGCATTTGTTGAAAATGTGCTTTCATTAATAACCAGGAAATTAAGTTTCAAATATTGCTTGAGAAAAACTACAGCACTCACGACGTTGCAAGTTTGCGTATGAACGCGTCTTACGTGCACGCAACGTAATACAGCAGTAAATTACAATTGTAGAACGGTTTATTTAAAAAATATACTGCCACTTTAGGTTGTCATTCAACGTTTGCTAAATTCATTCACGGTGGTGTAACATACATAACTGGTTTGTGTTAACCAAAATCAGTTAGAGTTATCAGGTGTACTGTCATACTTATATGTATGTCATTTATTTTTTTTCGGCATTTTTCCAAACGATTAAACTTCGTTTCAGTGTCTATTTTATTCACATTTACAACATTAAGCATGTATCACTTTTTGGTAAGCATGTATCACTTTTATCTATGTAAGTAGCACTTTTAGTTATGCATGTGTTGTATTTATCTATGTAGAAATGTTTTCATGCTAAGTAAGTACTAATTTTATATGTGTGTTAACACTTTTAAGTGAAGTAAATAGGACTTTTATTTAATTATTGTTCGTTCTTAGCACGCATAGTATTTTTGTGCAGTGGCATATATTATCAAATATATAAACATTTTAACCCATATCCAACCCAAGCATAGAGCCTTCTACCGACTAAATATGTAATAACCTTACCCATATTCTTCTCAAGAAGCGCCCTTACCGACCAAATATGTAAAAACTTGACCCATATTCCTTCCAAGAAACGTCCCCTGCCGACCAAATATGCAATAACTTGGCCCATATTTCTCATAAAAAGTGCCTCATAGCGACCATATATGTATTAACATGCCCTATATTCCATCCATGCAACACCTCTACCGACCATATATACAATAACTTGAACAATATTTCCCAAAAGAAAACCCCTAGCGACTATATGTGTATTAACATGCCCTATATTCCATCCAAGAAGCATCCTTAAGCAATGAACGAAACAGCGAATCAGCGAAGCAGTTAAACAGCAAATGACGAAACAAAGCAGCAAAATAGCGAAGCAACGAAGCTAGGGCGCTTCTTAGGAAAATACACGTCAATGTTAAAGTCGCTAGAGGCTTCACAACTTTTGAATACTATTCTTGGTCACTAGGTGCCTTTCTTAGCTTTAAAATATTATGTTTTGCTTGTTTTGAAAACTGTGTTGAAAATGTTGTTTTAAAATTTTATGTTTTAAAATTTTATGAAAATGAAATCTTTTGAAGAGTTTTTGTTCTGAAAATTTATATTTTGAAAAGTTTGCTTTGAAAATTTCGTTTTGAAAATTGTATGTTTTGAATAGTTTGTTTTGAAAAGTGCATGTTTTTAAAAGTTTATGCTTTGAAAAGTTTACCAACTATTTATTCCTGCTGCAAATGTTAATGGGTGGAGTGGCTTGTAACGGATGGAAATGCTAACGGATGGGGTGGGTCAACGGTGGTGAGGTGTTTGACTGTAAAGGCAGGAAGTGGTGAATGGCAGAGAAATGTGACGCAGTTAAAGAAAATGTTACAAAAATGTCAAACATTTAAGGAAGATGTTACAAAAATGGCATATTGTATTGCTGTTTTGCTGCTTCGCTACTTTGCTGTTTTGCCACTTTTGTTTCCTCGTAGCCTCGGTGCCTTGTTATTTCTTTGATTCGCTGCTTCACTGCTTCGCTCCCTCGCTGCCTCGCTACTTCGCTGCCTCTTTGTTTAATTGTCTCGCTACTTTGCTGTTTCACTGCTTCTCTTCTTTGTTGCTTTGTAGCCTTGTTATTTCGTCGCTTCGCCGCCTCGCTAATTTGCTGCTTTATTGTCTCGCTGCATCACTACTTCGCTCTTTTGCTGTTTCGCTGCCGTAGACTTGGTGCCTTGTTATTACGTTGCTTTGCTGATTCATTGCTTCGCTACCTCGCAATTTTGTTTCCTATTTGTGCTGTTTTGTTGTTTTGCTACTTTGTTACTTTGCTACTTCATTGTTTTGCTTCCTCGCTACTTCGCTACTTTGCTGTTTCATTGCTTCGCTGCCTCGTGCCTCAAAATGTCACACTTTTAAAGAAAATACAGCAAGGGGGTTCTGCAGAAGATGTTGCAAGAATGGCATAAATTTTTAAGAAAGAATGCGCCACACTGATGTGGACTTACATATAGAGATACGAGGGAAACATGATCAAACAAGTTGACAGGTTCGTGTACTTGGTGTGAACTGTGTGCAAGGACAGTGGGAAGTGTATGTAGGGACGGAGGAAGTAGCAAATAGGGCAGGATTTTGCTTACATACAAGGTGGGAGGCATTGAGCCAACCTTTTAATTAGACCCTCGGTCAGGCTAAGGCGTACATTGGTAAACTTTTGTTGCGTGTCGCCGATTGCACGACTAGCAACGATTTTCAGTTTCGTAGTTGTACGACTGGGTCAGCGCACATTGCAACCGCATGTCGTGTGCGCACCGCCGCGGTTGTAGCGATATTTTTTTGAGTTGCGGACCAGCATAGAGTAGGTAGCACCTAAATGGGTAGAAATGCTACCCCGCCGCACCTATCCACGAGGCTAAAAAAATTGACGTAACAATTATGCAAATTGTCCTTATTAAAGTGGGACTATGTGCAATAGCCCCGGAAAACTTAGAGTACAAAAATTACTGCATGCAATAAGCTAAAATGATTATAGTTAGGCCAGTTGTGTAAATATATCGGTTGCCGGCAATATACGAAACAAATATTCAAATAAAGATATTATAACATTGCAAACGCCCACCCAGATAATGACAGTAGCCCAAAAGGGCTTTTCAATCAGGTCATACTTTTTCAAAAAACTGGGTCATTGCACACGAGCCCATTTGTTTGCTCACACAGTTCTTCTAATTATCCCGCAGCCAAGTACATTAGCATTGTGCCCTTACTCAGTATACATTGTGCCCTTACTCAGTATACATGGATTATTTGTATAAGAACATCTAATGGGAATTTAGACTGTAGTGGTCAAAAGGTAAACATTATTTTAAATGGCGATATGTCGGTTCTGGAATGACAAAAAGTGCATTTTGGTCATAAAAAGGCAACTAGCTGGGATAAAATGTCTTGTCAAAAAGCGCAATTTGCTGGCTGCAGTGCCCAAGAAGGGGCTTTTTTTTTTCATTGTAACACAGGACTGTTTCTTTGACAACGGCAATTTTGGAGGAAAATAAAAATGGCAATTTTGCATTAAAAGAAAACTATCTGAGAATAAATGTGGGGAAAGTCCTTTGTACAAAGGGCAAGTTATTAATGCAAAAAAAGCATATTTTGGGGGCTACGTCCCAAAATGGTTTTTCGGGCTGGCCTCGGCGTACGAATCCGGGCAGTCACTGGGGTTACTCGACTCGGGTGTTCGTAACCCAGAATTATCATGAATATTGTGGTGGTGGTGGGGGGTGGGGTCGTTTCCGAAAATAGGGTTTATAAAAAGGGGGTTAGCATGAACCCCTTCCCTTTGGCTACGGCATGTATGCGAAATTATGTTAATCAATAAAATATCGTTGTTTTCATATGTCATACTTGCTGGTGGCGGCCGGTTGAAGGGAGAATCATAAATAAGACATTTAGTCGTACTATACGTTATTTCATACAACACGATCAAAACCCCTACACCTGTGGCACTGACAGACTGATGCCAAAATCCAAATAATAAATGGATGTCGACGACCCAACATCGACTTGATCTGGAAGACTTCACTGCTGCAATGTATATTCTCTATTCCCGCTGTGTTAAAACGCGCCGCTTAGCAGAATCACACCTGCCGGAATCAGACACACGAAAAACCAGTGGCAGTGGCGATCTAGGATCAGGCAAAGGGGGGCACAACGGATAAATACGGTCAAAAATCAAAACATTAGGCCAAAGGGGAGCATGGCCCAGTAGCCTCCCCCTAAATACGCCACTGCAAAAAACCATGTTGTAGCGCGAAATAACATAATTAAGTTGCGACTTTCGTCTATTTAAAAAAAAAATTCTTTCAAGAATACCAATTTACGAAATTCCGTAGCTGCTATGCAATAGGCCTAATTCTGTATGGGCGAAACAAAACTCAACAGTTTGATGCACATTCACACCATCCTCATTCAATTTGTTTCGGAAATTCGCTTAAGAGAATCGGCCGCTCAACAGAATCAAACTGCCCTGGCCGGACGTGATTCTATTAAGCGGAGTCCTCTGTATTGTCAAAAATGACAACGTTCACCACGCGGATTTGGGTAGAATGTTTCGTGTATTGTAGACGTACAGTACAAATTAAAAACACTTAGTTGCAATTTGTTTGAGGTATTAAAAATACCTTTTATATTTGCCCTTCGTAAAAATATGACTTGGGTGGTCGATTGCAATTATTTAAAAATATGCTTAGATGGTGATTCTCACCATACTGTTGTGTACATCGCAGTTACATTTATTATGAATAACCGAACAGAAAATTCAATTATCGAGGCAGTGACATACATCTTGTGTAGTAATTGTGCAGAAAAAGATAAGTTATCCAGCTTAAATAAAACGTTCCCGTACATTTCATTTTGAACAGTAACCCACAACGACCTTCCACCACTTAACATTATTGTCAAAAATGGCAAATTTCGCCACGTGGGTTTGGGCGGATCTTTGCTCTGGTAATGACAAAATAATTATAGTACTAATCATAAACAACATCATCATTACTATGGTTTTTAAAAAATTTACTCGCCCATTATAGAAAAGGTAACTACACAAGGTGAGACTCAATATGTCAATCAAGACATAGCCCAATTCTTTCGATCCCCCACTAAACATGTTTTTAATCGTCCAACATTTACAATGAACATTATTTGCACAAATGTAAAAATTGCACAAAAGTATTCTCTAAACTAATTGGTTTTTTCCATTTATTCTCATAGAGTCCAAACTATCCCCTGCTGCTAAATTCTGGACTTGTCTGCGAGGAATGACATTGAATATGGCCAACAATGCTTTGGTTCATTTACTCATACGCCATACTTTTTTTCAGGCAGTTGGTAAAATGTAACATATCAGTGATGCCACGACGCACATAACCTAAATCGTATTGTAAGTGTATCCCGGGACGCTTTGTGGTAAAAGTCAGCCAGACACACACATTGTTTATTTATCAGGTGAACCCGAATGATCTCTGCTCCACAGTATCGAAGGACGCTAAGCACAACGTGACGATCCCGGCGTCGAAGGCACTGCTTCGCATCTTCAAGGAGAGTCTAAATAACGATCCAACTTCGGCAGCGAGGAAGGCGTTTTTGTCGGCTTCCCAGCAGGGTTCAGCCTACAGTTACATTTCCCATTGGTATCCATTTTGGTCGAGTGCTGGTCGAGTTTTGTCAAAATTAGATATTTCATATTCTTGTAATATGCCTGTGTGTGCAGTACCCGTCAACGTTTACCAATATTGGCACGAATTACGGCGCATACATGTCTAGTGGCCAAAACAATCACATATAACCTTCTGCCTATTAAAATCATCTAAAAAGCCACCATTTCACTCTCAACAACTTCCACCAGCAAACCTGGCAATGTCCCTGCTCAAATGCACTTATGTCAAACCGTATGAATTTGTAAAAAAACTTCCTATATCCTAACTTACACCTAGAAGTCTAACTGAGGCATGACCTCAGCCGACAAGGGCAGCGTGCGTTCTCACCCGGGCACCTATGACGCGCGATTTCGGTATGACACTGTCACGCCCTCTGTCGTATAGTACCATCAAATTACGCTAACCATTCATTAAGTGCACAAAAACATTTGTGCAACTATGCATGTCACGTAGCGATGTATATATGTCAGAACCACGACGTTGCGTTTATCGAAATGTTGAGAATTGTTTTTCCGTACATTACAAAATTCTTTGTGAATAGTAAAATATAGCTTCCATTTTCCGATGCGGATATCGCGGCCATCTTGAATTTTTGAATGGTCATCTATTAGAACAAAATAATAGTTTTGAGTCGGCCTATTATCGATTTCTAACCAGCGCAGAATGATAGTGTTAGCGGTGAGAAACAAATTCAACCGAATTAGACGTTACAACGACGGCATTAACTTATCGGTTTCCTAATTGTTACGGACGGAACGTGTCATTTCTAGTATTGCGTACTTTCTTACACTTACAGGTCAATGGGTTATTCTAGGCCATCGGCCTTTGTTGGTACCCATATCCCAGGCTATTCCAGTGCTGATCTAGTCTGGCTTTGAACTGAGGGACTGCCTTGGCATCCACCACATTTTGCGGGAGTTCGTTCCACAGATCGATCACTCTGATCGAAAAGAATCTCTGCCTAGTCAACAGTCTGGCTCTCGGTTTGAAAATCTTCATTGTGTGCCTTCTTATACGTCCAGGCTCTCTCATTTCGAAGAATTTACTAGCTTCTACGTTTTCCAGTCCGTTTAATATTTTGACAGTTTCAATTAGGTCGCCTCTTTGCCTCCGGCAGTATAACGAGTGTAGTCTTAGGTGTCTTAGTCTCTGTTCATACGTGAGCTTCGCTAAGCTGGTTACTAAGCTGGTTACCAGCTTAGTGGCTCTGCGTTGCACTTTCTCCAGACTGTCGATGTCTTTCACCATTTACGGGTTCCATGCCTGAACACAGAATTCGAGGTGTGCTCTGTATAATGTCACAAATGAATCTTTAGTTATGTGTTTGAAGGATCTCTTCACCATGTCAAGAGCTTGCATGGCTTTCTTTTTTGATGCTTTCTGGCATTGCGTTGATGATTTCAGGTCAGTAGTCACCCACACTCCCACATCCTTTTCCTCAGTTATGGATTCAAGATCAACTCGGGCTCCGGACTTGTTTGTCATAGTGTAGTTTCTGGGTGATGGTCTCCCCACTTGCATTAGTTTGCATTTGTCAGCATTGAACTCTAGCAGCCAGTCTTTTGTCCATTCTTCCAGGGTGGCGATGTCGCATTGCAGATGTTCTTGATCTTCCTGACAGGTATGACTCCTGACAAGTGTGAATAGCTTTGTGTCATCGGCAAACATCTCGATGTTGCAGTGGACCAGGTCTGGGATGTCGTTTACGTATAATATGAAGAGAAGTGGACCTAAGACCGACCCTTGGGGGACACCACTCAGGACAGGGGCCCACTCCGACTTAGATCCATTGAGGACCACTTTCTGAGTCCTAGCACTCAGAAAGGCTTCCACCCACCGAGCCACTTTGCCTTGGATGCCATAGTGTGGTAGGTTGTTAAGCTAGGATTCCATATGTACGGATACGGATGCGGATGCGGATGCGTCATGCGGAATTCCATTACGTGCGGAACGCAGTGGGTTTTATTTCTCTTTCCGCTTCTGGTTTGCCGTTTTTACTCAACTCAACTGTCGCAGACAATCTTAGGTAGTGCTTATATGTAGTACCTACCATCGTGAGCTTCTTCGACACCATTGCAATTGGCATTTGCCGAATTCCCGTGCCATCATAATGTAGATACTGCTCCACGTGTTGTGAATTTTCTGAGCGTCTTTATGCTCTACACACTTGGGGTCGAATATGATAGGATTATGACGCATTTCTTCCACCAGAACTTCTATTTGAGCTATTGGTAGTTTTCGTGACGGCATGTTTCAATCCTAGTCCTTATCAGTGTATTATTACCTACGCTGCCATTTTGAAACTTGGGAAAATACCTCTATATTGACGTCACTCCTGGGAAAGTTCTGTCCGATTCGTGTGCGGATACGATTTGAATTGCTACATGGAGCTATTCGATTTGCCGCATCCGAATCCGCACGACAAAACGCATCCGCACACATGGAATCACTCCTATGAATTCCCACTATAGCCATATGTTGCCGCATCCGTACATATGGAATCCTAGCTTTATTCTAATAAGTTTATTACCGCATGAGCGGCGCCATCAGGAATTGTTTATTCGACAAGACATGTAACATAAATTAAGAAATACACAAACAAACTACGAATGTCTACAAAATGCATAAATTCACAAATATGAATGTTAATTGTGTAGGTATGAAATGATGTCGGTCTGGGAGACTGCCACTAAGACCACAATCTGGTTGTTAACGTGCCAGCCACCTAATAAAATTATAAATTAAACAAAATAATTGAGTTAGGGATTAAAGACAAGCAACTTGAACGTATTGCATGAGTACATGCTTAAATAAAGTGTAAGAACAAGAAGATCAATATATAACATATATTATTATAATATGTGAGATGGTATGAAGAGGAAATCAGTTAGCAAACATTTAACAGCAGTTAGTTATCGTATAAGGCGGGAGTGTTATTAATTACATGGGCAATACTAAACCCGAGTGATTTCCTGGCAAGTTCAGTATTCTCTCTTTCAACATGTATGTCATGTCGATTTCTTGTGTAATGTGTATGAACATCCTCAATTTCTCTTATGTCTAACCTTGAAAAATATTCAGGTAAATTACAGTTTATGTATCTATGATAACATTTAAGTTGTTGTAACCTAATAATGTATGTGGCCATTAAAATGTTAAGGTGTTTAAATAATGGCTCTCTATGTGCATCATATCGACTATAGATCACTACTCTTATTGCTCCTTTTTGGAGTTTTAAGATCCTATCATGTTGAATCCCCCAAGAAAGCAAACAGTAATTTATATGAGGGAGTACAAGTGAGTTATATAGGTTTACTAAAACATGCTGTAGTACAAATTGTTTAATTTTTCTTATAATGCCAATTCATCTTGAAACATGATAATCTTGTAATAATTGGATGCATTGTAGAATGAGAACATGATAATCTCCGATTTTGTTGAGATAAGACCAATCTTGTTTTGGAGATCTTTCACAAGGATCTTACCATTGTAAGACCAGGTATCAGTAGGTTTGCCCTTTTCCGCAGAGTTCTAACGTGGAAGGCGAGCTCAGATCGCCGAGCCGTTAAATCCTCATTGATGAAAACACGGCAGTTGTTTCCCTTCAGTTTTCCGCGCATCCGGATTATTGCGTCGCGGCGACGCTCGCTGTGAAACTTCACAAGTAGGCACCGCACTATTTCATCAGTTTCAAGCGGGGGCGTAAGGCCGATCTGGTTGTTTACGATGTCCATGATTTTTGCCTCAATATCCTCCCCGTTTGCGGTATCTGGGATTCCTTGGAATTGAAGATTGGTTCTGCGAGAGTATTGCTCCAAACCCGTCTCCAGGCTGTTGACTTGTTGTTCTAGTTCATTTATTCTAACATCCCTCACTTCGATACTTGCAGTTAGATCGTCAATTTTTTTGTTCATGGAGTCAATTTTATCAGCCAACCCTTTTGGGTACAAGATCTTTTTCATTTTTAATAACACATCCTCGTCAGACAGCAGTTCCAGTACTATTAATTTGAACTGGTCAGTATTGAGAGCATCGTCCCCTGGATTTGGTACGGATACGTCGGCGCTAGCGCTGTTTTCTTTTAGGTCCCATTATCGCGTGGATTGTTCAGACGCGGCGGGTGAATTTGGCACTGTGTAGATTAACAATTACCCTTCGCAGTCGATGACCGATGTTACGCAATATCGTTGCACAATCTCTGCCACGAATCAGGCACCGAAGCGGAAACAACAACCTGACCGTAAACAACTTATTATTACCAATTTCATATAGTAGAATATATTGTGTAGAATTGTATTGTGTGACATAGACTGGTTAATGTTTAATACGTATGTTGATACCTTATCGCTCAATCTGAGAACGAGCCATTAGACGTTACAGTGATATTCGTGTTTGCAGGTTGTACCTCGAATACATTACCTCGCTATCGATAAGCGTCACCGTCACACGTATACGTCATGTTCGCAAACGTCAAATAAAAGCGAGGCGAGCGTCACACAAACTGGCCTGAATAATTTAACTCATTACGACAACGTCGACACCACAACATATAAATTTACACTTACAGAGACACCACAACATGTCAGTTACAGTACAACAATCTGTCAGTCATGAGTGAGGAAAGTGAAGGTCGCGATGCCGAACAATTGTTGCACCAACGACGTTAAACCTGAAGACTCTGTGAGTGAGGTTTCTTCTTCCTCGCATGCGTCCTCGGGCATGCGAGCCAGTGCAAGGGCGCCGGGGCTTGCGAGCCAGTGCAAGGGCGCCGGGGCTTGCGAGTCAGTGCAAGGGCGCCGGGGCTTGCGAGCCAGTGCAAGGGCGCCGGGGCTTGCGAGCCAGTGCAAGGGCGTCGGGGCTTGCGGCAGCGGCCGCAGCACTTGTGCAACGGCAGAACTATGAAAGGTGGAGCTATCGTTGAAGCAGAAGAAAGAAGTATTGCACGCTAGAACCGAAATAGCCACTGCCGAAGCAGAAGCATAAGAATACGAATCGGATTCGATCTAAAGAAAACCGGCGACACACGAACGGAGACAGTGCGACGACCGACGCCAGGGAGATGTTAAGAGAAACAGAAGAGGGAGTGGTTCGAGCTATGCACATCCATCGTCGTCGATGTTGGTAATACTTGTCGTCTTTGTAACCAGGGACACAACTTGTTCGGTTACAGTAAGTTCAAGGGCTTAAGGGTCGAGGACAGAATAAAGAGAGCAAGGGACATGAACTTGTGTTTTGTTTTCGTGCTGGACACTACTCCGCAAATTATAGTTTAACACGCACTTGCTCTGTCCAGGGATGCAAGCAAAAACACGAAATTCCTCCATCAGGTTAATCCTACCCCAGTCGAGCAGAACAACGATCATGTCGACAAGTATTCCAAACGAGCCGAGAAGGATGAGACGGTTACATGTAATACTACTGGGGCCTTGCTGGACAGCGGATCCACCAGCACCGTTTGTTCCGAGAGACTGGCGGATGAGTTGCGACTTGACGGAGAAAACCAGGAATGTTATGTTGACCATGCTAGACGAGAAAGAAATAAGGGTGAGCAGATGTCTTCTCAGCCTAGATGTGGCGGCCATAGACTAAAGCATGTGTTAACCAGACCATCAATATCGATCAAGAAATCAAACATTGCACAACAATGTGAGTTGATGCGATCGCGCCATCTCCGAGACTTGAAGATACTGGAAGTAGACGCTACAGCCGTGATGCTGTTGATATGTCAGGATAACCCAGACATCGTGCTACCACGAGAGGTGCGAAGCGGGAACACTGGCGATCCCTATACGACGAGGACACTGCTCGGGTGGACGCTGAACGGTCCTTTGGATACGGAACAAGGACATAATGGGTCTGGAGAAAGCCACTGACGACAACAAATGAGCATCAACAAATGGAAACATTTTGGAATCTGAAGGAATGGGACATACTAGTAAATGAGAAGCCTTAGGTGTCCGCCAATGACAAGAATGCAGTATCCATCTGCGACGAAATCATCACCCAGAATGATGACAGTCATTATGAGCTCGCCATGCAATTCAAGCATGCATCGCCAGGGTTACCAGACGACCGGCAGCTCGCAGAAAGACGGAAGAGAAGACTGGTGCTACGTGGTATCAACCACATCACCCTGTATATCATCCCAGAAAACCGGGCAAAGTAAGAGTAGTCTTTGACTGTGCAACGAAACACCATGGCGTGTCTCTCAGTGATGATCATATCCTTCAAGGGCCATATTTGACAAGTTCGCTACTAGGCGTACTCCTCCGATTCAGACAAGAACCAGTGGCACTGATAGGGGACATATATGCTATGTTCCACTAAGTTCCTGTTGCTGAAAACAACAGGGACGCTTTGAGATTCTTGTGGTGGACAGATGGCGATATGAGCAATGAAGCAGCTGTTTACAGAATCAACGTACATTTGTTCGGAGGAACATGGCGCCCAAGCTGCTGCAACTTTGCCCTACGGAGAACAGCCATGGGCAACGAAGCGGCATACAAGTAGAAAACGATAAGCACTGCTCTGAGAAACGTTTACGTTGACGATTGTCTGCAATCAATACAAGATGAAAAACAAGCGGTTCAGTTGGTAGCAGAATCACAAGAATTACTGCAAAACGGTGTGTGCCGACTGACCAATTGGATGGGCAACAGGCGAATAGTAATAGAAAGCGTTACACGAAGCGGATAGAACGTTAGAGGGTAAACTTGTGGACCTCACTTCCGAGGAACTTTCCAGCGAAAGAGTTCTATATGTGGTCTGGGATGTGGAGAGATACCAGTTTGGGTACAACGTATCCCTAAAGGATAAGCCGCTCACCAGGAGAGGGAAACTTAGGGTCGTTGACTCGGTCTACGACCCACTAGGCTTTGCTGCACCGTACACACTTACTGCAAAGAGAATAATGCAAGAAATGATTGACTAATTATTATATATGTGTAGAAATATTTAGCTGTCGTCAGACTCCATGCTCCACATAGCCATAGCCACTGTACATGGGCTAAGACAGAGTGGCTTGATAGTGCGCATGCTTGGTTTAAGCGAAAGTGACGAAAATAATGAACAACTATGCAATTAACACGTGTCTTAAAAAATGTATTTAATTCGGTGAGATTGGTATGAGAGGATGTTTGCAGATTGACTATTTCCGTAGATAGAATGTTCCATGTTCTTAATACTCCGTGCTAAAAAGAATAGGCACTTGCTTCTACGCGAACTTAATTAATTGGATTGCTGTTTAGGGTAAGGTGGCAAGGTACTGTTAGGTAGGTAGGGTAGTGCTCAAAACATTATGTGTTATTTTGTAAAGAAAGGCAAGTTGGTGTTGGTGTTGCAAGCGTCATCTTTTTAGTGTTTGCCAATTTAGGTTTTGAAAGAGATTTGTGACTCTGGTCGTCCATGGTTATTTAAGACAAATCGGAAGGGCTTCGTTGAATTTGTTAAAGAACAAAGCAATGTTATCGTAAAACTTACATTAAGTTTGGTTGTACATTCATACTGTAAGCTGTTTGTTTAATGTTTGAAATTAACTGATGGATGGAGAGTGCGTTTGAGAATGCCAATACTACGCTGATTTGGACGTGATGGTTTGGACATCTTTGTTCCATACATATAGGTAGCAGAGAAATTTACAATAGAAGTGGGGAATTATGATATATATATATATATATATATATATATATATAATGTTGGTTGAACTGCACAACAATAAAATAATCAGCAGTGAATAAAAAATAGGATATTATGATATTTGTGATATGTGATATTTGTACAACTTTTTAATGCACAAACAATCAACAACGAATTAAAAACAAGTATTACAAAAGTATAACATACAATTTATTGAACCCAACTAATGCAAACATAATCAGCATTGAATTACAAACAAGAATTACATAATTATTATATAATATGTCTACATCTTTTTAATACATAAACAATAAGCAAATACAAATAATCAACAGATTAAAAAAAACTAGCATTATGAAATCATGACACTATATTAATTTTGTAGACCTGCTTAATACACATATAATCAGCAACACATTTGTATCAGTTGTTTTTAAATTTGGATGTTAGCGAGCCAGTTTTTAGTTAGTTCTGCCTATTTATAATTACACATTATTCTCGCACATCATTGACTTATTAGCACGTGAACAATATTAAAATGTAACATAGCTATGTTGCTTGGAAACCCTTGCCAGGACGTGATGACATCTCTTGCCAAGTGCTATCTCACACTGTTCACCAAATACATTATAATACATACTAATAGAAATATCATAGGAGGTAAATTACTTGCCTCTCTGAATTTACTCAGGTGGTACATTGTTTTTGTAACTATAGGGCCTACACCTATTTCTAGTTAGTATGTTAAGCTAAAGCCAGTACGGCCGGACCAACTTTGGTTGCCAAAACTGGTCCGGTCGGACCGATTTTGGCGTGACAGTACCTATAAGAAAGATGACAGTTCCCAGACTCGAGCTATCAGCGGCAGCCTTATCGGTGAAGCTGGATAAGATGCTACACAAAGAACTTGACATTGAATTAGAAGATTATTTGTTCTGGACCGATAGCATGATCGTCATAGGGGCATTCCATGCAAAATCAATCAAAAACAGGGTGAAATTTACATGACCATCTTCAATTTTGATGAAATTTGGTGTGTTAGTTTATGTTCATAAGTCAATGTTCCCACCCAAATTTCAGGTCAATGTGACCTTTTTTTTCCAGAGATAGAGGTCATCAAATTTTGACCCGACCTTGACTACTTAACGACCTTCCAGGTGTTATAACTCCTCTCCTAGGTAACATATAGATGTGATGTTGGTGTCATTTTAAAGCTCTGATAAATGTCTATCTTTGTAGATAATAAAACACAAACAAGAATGTTAAAAATATGGTGTTTTTTAATCTTTGACCTGATTTGTTTATGTAGAAACATACATATTTGGCAATAATCACTGAAAGTTTATCATGCGCATTGCAATAATTTAAGAGTTATGGCATTTTAAATGCACCATTATCGCACATCACTCTAGTCATGTGGTAAGAACTAAATGAGTCACATGATCTGTCAGTATGTAAATGGGGGCTACCTTCCTAGAATGTGCTGTGTTTTGTTCTCTGCATATTCTCTGCACATAAGGTAATTATCTGTATATGTTGGTATACTTAATATTTGTATAAATAGTATGATGACCTGTAGCTAGCGGAGACGTCAAAATAAAATTTTATATACCTGATTTTGTTCAGTGTCCATGTGCTGAGATCTGTCAAGAACTGCTTCTCAATGCTCAATGCATTTGACGAAATTGAATACCAAAAGTGGACCACAACAGACAGATCAATGTTAGAAACCATCCATCAGTCAGTTGATGAATTCATTCAAAGTTTCACTGAACATCTCTAACATATCATCCTTCATGATTTCATTGAGAAAGTACAAACATCATACTATCAAGACCTGCGAGACAACATGCTGGGTGAAAAGGAGGTACTTGTTGTGGGTGATTTTGCCGAGAACTTTTGTAATGTAAGATGAGGTCCAGTCATATCACTGGAACAATGTTAAAGCTACCATCCACCCATTTGTTTGTGACTGGTTGGAGAATGGAATGTCAAAGCATGTGTCATGTGTAGCTGTCTCTGAGTGCCTGACACATGACACCATTACAGTCCATCTGTTTCAACAACATCTTCTGTTCCTTGAGATGTTCGGAGAGAAGCCAAAGAAAGTGTTCTATTTCTCACATGGTTGTGCAGGTTAATACAAGAACTGTAAGAACTTCATGAACTTGTGCCACCATTCTGTGGACTTTGGATTTGAAACTGAATAGCATGTTTTTGCCATTTCACACAGCAAGGGGCCATGCGATGGTGTTGGGGGCTTACTGAAGAGGATGGCAACAAAGGCTAGTCTACAGAGGCCTTATCAAGACCAAATCCAGACACCTCACCTGCTGTATTATTTTGCAAAGTAAAATGTTCCCTCCTTAAATGTTGAATACTTCAGTCGGAGACTGGGAAGCTGGGGGAAACTGCTTGAGAGCCGCTTTGCAAAGATGCGGACAGTGCCAGGGACCCGACAGTGCAGGGGACCCGACAGTTGCATTGCTTCCGTCATGTGTCATTGTTCAAAGTAAAAGTGAGTCAATTCTCGACAAGTACACAAACCCAACAAGAAACGGTGACAGCTGAAGAACATGTCATCAGGTTTGAAGGGTTACGTCAAAGTTCAGTATGATGGATGGTGGTGGCTTAGAATGGTCACGTCCCAGGATCAGAGAGAAAGAGAGGTGGCTATTAACTGTCTCAATCGTCGTGGACCAGCCAGATCATTCACTTACCCCGAGCGACCTGATAACCTGGTGGTAGGCATGGGGGACATCCTAACCACTGCTACCCCTACCACAGCAACTGGAAGAACATAATACCTTGAAGAAAGAGCACGTGGCACAAGTGTCTAATGCACTGGAGGAATGGCTTCAACATTCATTATGTGTGTGAAAAGGTGAGATAATAAATTGTTAATAATCCAGAAAAATTATCAATTTGTGGTATTGAACACTGTCACTGAAAAGGGAATTGCTGTCAAAGTATTGGAATGCGCATGTTCAAATTGTCAACAATTATTGCCAGGTATGTGTGCTACAATATATATATAAATTTTACGAAAATCTGAGGTTACATGACTTTTGCAAGGTCAAGTCAAAGCTAAAACTTATTTTTTTTATTGTTTTCCACATTATTTAGTGTTTTATAGCATACAAGGATAAACACAAATGTCTATCTTTGTACGCTATAAAACACGATGTTGCATTTAAAATTGTATAACTCCTAAAGTATTGAAATGCGCATGATCAAACTTTCATTGATTATTGACAAATATGTATGCTTCGACATATAAAAAAATCAACAAAATCTGAGGTTATATGATTTTTGCTAGGTCAGGTCAAAGGTAAAAAAAAAACAAAAAAACATGTCTTTCACATTCTTGTTTGTGTTTTATTTATCAGAGCTTTAAAATTACACCAACATCACATCTGTAGGTTACCTAGGAGAGGAGTTATAACACCTGGAAGGTCGTGAGGCAGTCAAGGTCGGGTCAAACTTTGATGACCTCTATCTCTGGAAAGGAAGGTCATATTGAGCTGAAACTTGGTTGGTAAGATGGACCCATGAACACAAACAAACACACCAGGTTTCATCAAAATTGAAGACGGTCATGTAAATTCTTGATTGGCTTGATATGGAATGCCCCCATAGACTACATCAGAAATGAAGACAAACGATTCCAGACGTTCGTTGCAAGTCAGCTCTCTGTCATACATGACGGATATGAACCTTCGCAATAGCGACACATTGGCTCAGCATTGCATCCGGCAGACGACCTGTCTCGGGGACTCTCTGCTGAAGAATTTTTGACAACTCAAAGGTGGACATGTTTACCAAGTGTTTTAACTGAAGAAGAAAGGAATTAGCCCGTGCGTCAACAACTTAATTGTGGTACTGGTGGCGCCCCTAGGGACTATATATATATATATATGTATATGTATATGTATATGTATATGTATATGTATATGTATATGTATATATATATATATATATATATATATATATATATATATATATATATATATATATATATATATATATATATATGTATTAACATGCTCTATGTTCCATCCAAGAAGCATCATAAACAACGACCGAAACAGCGAATCAGCGAAGCAGTGAAATACAGAAAAAAAATGAAGAAACAACACATCACAGTAGCGAAACAAGGAAGCAGCAAAAATGAAGAAACAGAAAAATAGCAAAACAACAAAAATAACGAAACAGCAAAGCACCAAAGCACCAAAGCAGCAAAGCACCAAGGTAATGAAGCACCAAGGCAACGAAGCAGCAAAGTAGCGAAGTAGCAAAGCAGCGCAGTAGCAAGGCAGCAAAGTAAAGAGGCAGCAAAGTAACGAGGCAGCAAAGTAACGAGGCAGCAAAGTAGCGAAACAGCGAAGCAGTGAAAAAGCAAAAAATTGCAAAACAACAAAACAGTAAAACACCGAAACACCAAAAATAACGAAACAGCAAAACACAAAGGCAGCAAAACACAAAGGCAGCAAAACACAAAGGCAATGAGGCAGCGAAGCAATGAAGCAGCAAAAATGGCGAAACAACGAAACAGTGAAACAACAAAAATAACGAAACAGCAAAGCACCAAGGCATCAACGTAGTGAAGCAGCAAAGTAGCAAGGCAGTAAAGTAATGAGGCAGCGAACCAGCAAAATAGCGAAGTAGCAAGGCAATGAATCAACGATACAGCGAATAAATATGCCATAACATGTGCCGTAATATATGCGCGACTACAAGCGTCACATCCTCGGGCTCCGGTGACGCCGACGGTGTGAAAATGGCGGCAGTAACAACTAACATGCCAATATGGAATTCGAACAGAATAAAACGCGAATACTGCTTTCCTCTCACACACTCCTCGCTCGCTTGTTCTGTAACAACGTCATCTTCGTTTTATAACCGTCCACGTGTCGAAATAAATAAAAATACGAAATCATAACCTACGAATTTCGCAGTAACAGTGAACAATTCGAATAATGCATTCACGCATCTCCGATATTACTGCCATACTCGAGGTTCCTCAGTTCTGGGACTGTGGTGGAGGTCGGTCAGGGTAGGGGTCCGTTCTTACATGTCAATTACCTTCAGATAGCCGGCGCCAATGTGATGTAGTGACTACTATGACGTAACACATACACGACTAGATGCATAATTTCCGGTACAAAATCGCCTCCGGTGTGAAAATGGCGGCGATAATATGCCGATATCGAAATTGGGCAGAATAAAAAGCGCATGCTGCGTTTCCCCTCCTCACTAGTTTCGTCGCAACTTCATGTTCGTTTTACAACCGTCAATCTGTGAAAACAAATCAAAATGGGAAATCATATCCTACTAATTTCGCAGTAACAATAACAATTTTGAACAATAAACTTACGCGTCTCCGCCAAACCGCGCGCGCACCTACCGGATAAATTGCGGTTTTCCTGAACTGTCCGCCAGGAGGGCCATCTTTACTGCCAGTGTCGTCTTAGAAGCAGGCCTCGCTACTCAACACAACACATCAACCACGCAACGCATAGTTAAACGACTAAGTACTTCAACTTTGGGTTGATTAAGAGAAATATAACATACTAGGAAAAAAGCTAATTATACCTCTGTCAAAAGCAATAATTAGGCCTCGTTCAGAGTACTGTATATGTTGCAGTCAATCTGCGTAACCAGTCATTTCGAGTAATGACTGACATGTTTACGCATTACGCAAAATGACTGTTTCACTCAAGCATTTCGCGAAATGACTGAACATTTTAAGAAATGACTGGAATTAAGGCACTGTTATTACACAGTTTGACTGGTGACCATTTCAGTCATACTGTGTAATAACAATTTGTGTACTTTTGTCATTATATATTGTTCCAATGTTAATTGTGCATTAATGTCAGCTTTCATAATTCTTCAGACATTTACATTACTGAAGTAAATAAACAAAATGAATAAATAATTGCTATATATTTGCATATGGCAACATTTTGCTAATAATTCATCCCTCTCTGGGTACAATCCCTCTCTGGGTACAGTGTGATTGACAGCTATCTCACTGGTGTTCTCTGATTTGATTGACAGGTCATGGATGACCCAACCATTCTCCAACTGGGAGTGCTAATTGCCTAACAATGGTGACTATCTCAATTGGCTATTGTGCCTATAAAAAGAACACAATCAGTAGGTATTGATCACTTGCCTCTTGGCATAGCTGTCACAATGGCACAAGATAATTACGAAGTACAATTTAAGGAAGAGCTACAAAAGGTCTAAAATATGTCAAAAACATATAATTCTCAAAGTGGAATATTTCAATACTATAACATTGTTACCAATGACAACTGGCATACCACAGGGCTCAATCCTAGGACCTCTGTTATTTATTATATATACTAATGATTTTGCACAAGCCAGTAGAATGTTTAATTTAATCATTTATGCTAATGACACAACCTTATGAAGTACTTTAAATACTTTTTAATGATAACATACAAAATGACAATTTAGAATCTTTAATAAATGATTAACTTTTAAAAATAAATGAATGGCTCAAAATAAATAAATTATCATTAAACATTGTAAAATCTAAATATAGGACATTCCAAAGGACAAATAAAAATCTACAGACAATACTCAGCAAGTACCATTTTTTATTTGTAGTTTCTTATGCTGAACATTGTTTCTTGATTTTAAATGTGAGAAATTTACCAGACATTTCACAATTTGAGGGGTAGATAGTAGCCCATTTAATCAATGCAAATATTCCAACCTATAATAAATGAGGTATGGGTGGAAAGATAGTTGAACTCTTCCAAATGCGCCATAGCTAATAGGTAATTATGCAGTAATGACATCGTACCAGAATTATGTCATAGAAATGATCCCACAGCCCCAGGCCAGACAGGTGAAAACCTAGGGTATTTCTGCCACAACATTTTTTAAGAAGCTTGCATAACATGATATGGTTTCATTTTGATTTGGTAATGGTGAAATGTTACACTTTCATTCATTCATCTGCACATTGAAGCCACACAGGTAATTCCCTTCAAAGATTTTCTTAGTAAGAAGCCCCAAGTTAATATCTACCACAGTTGTGTTGGATACCAATTCAAGCCTTAATCCTTTCTCTGTTAAATTTTCTTTTGTTTATGTAAAACAGGAATTCCCCAATGAAAGGGTCTTTCTTCAGTTAGCCATGAATTGTACGAGTGAGCACAACTGAAAGCCGTCAATACTGTCTCACAAAAGTCGAAGTCCTTTCATGATTTGTCACATTAAGCTATACAAACAAATTAATTTAAAAGGGAAATTAAACCAATTGTTAAGTAATAAAAGACACATTTATAAACATCATGATTATGAGTATATTACAATTACAATATATATATTTTCTTATCACCAATTATTGGTTTAGGTAGTTTATAAGTAAAATTGGATAATAGTTAAAATTTGCGATTATGTTTCGCAGGTATCACATTCTTCAATGCAGTGACATCGAGAAGTTTATAAAGAAATGAAGAACAGAACAAGAAGAGCCAATATATCATGTATGCATTGGGGACACATATGACGTCATCCTTATCGACATGCAATCACCCCCAGTCACATTTCAAGTGGATCATTGTTTATCAGTGCCATCTTACAAAGTTCTGTATCATACGGCCTCTAACCTCGAAGCGAGCAGCAGAAGTGGCTATCCAGCTGTTGGATATAGTTCTCCTGTTCGGAGCCCATGCAATATCCAGTTCCCATCCCTATGGTGGATTCACGTAACATATTGGGGGTCATCACTGACCGTGGCGACAACAACTTATACACCACTGCTGTGAAGACTCGGATCCTGATAAATATTCACGCAACCAATTCGACTTATGCCCAAAACGTTTTATATCCCAGTCAGACACCAATCAAGACCAACATATATATATCTCCGTCATGCATTAAAAACTTCAGCAACTGGAGGACAAGGTTTTGTCAGGTGTGACTGTTGCAGTCTTCTTAAAAAATGTACTAGCAAAAGCAAAACGAATGTGTAAAAGCCGATGTCACAACAGTCTGAACTGCCCGAACAAGTGAGAACGAACCATATGACATGCTAATAACTAATCATCAAGTTGTTAGTAAAGTAAATTCTCCTTTTAAGACCAGACATGATTTGATGTGTCGTCTTTTATAAATATCCTCTGGGTAATGTGTATGATTTCTCTCAGTGGCAAGTGTACCATATTGTTGATGGACTGATATGGCGGGAATACTGATGACGCTCAGGGGGTGGTAGCACGCATAAGCCTCATCGCCTCATACTTACTAACCACAGTCCATACTTCCTGTGGAACGTGTGTTGTACATCTAGTATGATGCACTGTAGAATAGTCAGAGCAATGTACTCAGAATCAGGGCAGGGATTTGTGCAAGTGCAATTACGGACAGTGTGAGATGTTCGCGTGCACTCGCGCGCGTCGCCTGCGATGAAACCCTTTGATCAGCTACGAAACGTAATACGGGATAATGTGTGACGAGGCCAACGAAGCGCGCCTCGGTAATTGCTGATAATAACACAATTATCAAAATTACCCCCGTTGTAATTATTCTACAGGAGCCGTGGTCACATTAATGGTTGTAATCTAGGGGAGACTGGACGCTTTATTCCCGCTGTTCTGCAGTTCTTGAATTAATCATATGTGTAATGTGTATAATTGCTAAAGTGCAACAACAAGTTCCTTTAAGAAATAATATGACGATCATTAAATGGTGAAATATCAAACTATAAATATGACTGTATTTACAAAAAAAGTCCTAATACGTGCCTTAATGAGGTTAAACGTAATTGTATCTGCTCACGCCTTCATCATACCATTGCTGGCAAAGTAATGAGAAATGCGAGTCTTCATTAACTCATTTCCTAAATACTAGCTAGCAGTAGCCATTGTCTATCAAAATCAATTCATATATCAAACTCAAGAATCTGTACAACGACGTGTTCTCACGTTGTAGACAATTAGTGTTTGGTAGATAATAAAACATCCTTGCACGATAATAGAATATGTATGTTTCTGGTTGCGGTTGCAAATGTTTGATTTTTTCTGTCAATGTCAATCAACCGTTCTACGAACAAATTCGTCTTCTTTCGTGTGGATAGGACAGAGTTTCATAGTTGTATTTTGAGGTTGTTAGTCCATTCGATTGCTTCATGGAACGTTGAGTGGACCTTGGAAATGTCTTCCGCTGAAAGAGAACATGCGGCAGTGCTTGATAATATGGTCAAAGGTTTGCTGGCTGGCCACATTTCCTTCTTGTATGTCTTTGATACGCCATTTGTGCATCTGTTGACCGCATCGTCTGCGTATATAGTTCAAACTAAACAAATTCATAATGCATAATGTTTTGTTATAAGGTAAACTCACCAATTTGAATTTTCTGCTATACGTGGTTTGCGTTATTGGTTTTCCATTCGTTATTGTCTCGTTGATTGCGCCCAGCGAAAGCGGAAACACTTGACATTGCAGCTGTTTCTAGCGTCTCACAAATAATTGCTCTTTTCCTCTCCGGTCGGCTCCTTGATCATGAATATTTAAACGTCATAATTTCCGCTCCGCAACGAGAAACGGACGGAGGAGACCACGTTGTCGAATTCGACTTCACCGAACGCACATCGTAAGCAGTATGCCTTCTCTAGCGGACGCGTTTGGTCGGAGAGACTGGACAATGACCGGCGAGTTCTCGCAGGGGGAGTTTCACCCAGCCGACGAATCGCACCGACGACTGGCCTCGTGTATGTACAATTCTAGACTTGTCGTGTCCGGCGATCAGCTGTCTCGGCCGTGCGGACACAGGGCCAGGAGTCCGCACGATAGTGCCGGGTTCGGTAATACGGCCGATGTCGTCATCGCTCGAGCCGTGACGCGTTCGGCGCGTGCGCACACCTGCTACAAGCACGTGCCGCATTGCGAGAAGCCGCCGCAGCTAGTACAGAGACGCAACGCGCGCGAACGGCGTCGTGTGCAGGCCGTCAACAATGCGTTCGTCCGTCTGCGTCGATACATTCCCTACGAAAACAAACATAAGCGGCTGTCCAAGGTAAACAGAACGACACCACCGAAATTACCTGCGTCGGTTCAACTCTAGTTTATGCTGCTTGTCTCCTCGTGTCCTGGCTATCTCTTGTGGGCTGGGTTCGTGAACAGGGGACCCTCGAATCAATTGCTTACAGTAATTTTACTTGATATCATTTGCAAAGCGAACTATATACTGTGGCCCCAGACCAATGAGCATCACGGCGTCAGCATGTTTGTGTGCTACCTACTTTTCGTGTGTCTTACCTTTTTCCACATGCTTGTAATGTATCTCGTGGGGATGTCTTGTAAATGACCGCTTCAAAAATATTATTGTAACACTGTCTGCCTGGTATTATTTTGCTATTTAAACAAGAAGTGTGGACATAATAGCAATGTTGTCTGGTTTCGCCCATAGGTGAAGACGTTGCGTAGGGCTATCGACTACATCGGTTACCTGCAGTCGCTGGTGGCCCAGGCTGACTCGTCAGGACAGGAACAGTACGACCGCGGGGCGTGGAAGCTTTCATCGCCGCGGTGGAGAGGCATTGTCGGCAGCACTGACGGCAAGGGGCACGTGTCGCAGCTCGTGAACGTCGACTATGAAGGCAAGCAGCGGTATCGCACCGAGCAGAACTTGTGAAGACAACGGAGATTGTTCTCTCGCGGTAAGGATTTGTACACTTGCGTAATAACATCACGTCGGTTAATTTTGGTGTTTCACTTGTAAAGCCATTTGCGTTAACACAGTTGCGACTGAGGATGTCCATATTTTAGGTCGCCACGGACAATTGCATGCAAGTGTTATTTGAGAGACAACATTCTCGCGCATTGCAATAAGATAATAAAGTGCATGGAAGTGCCTCGTTTGAAATTAGTTGCTGTTTTTTGACAAAGCTAATACTTATACTTTTGTCTTGTCAAATCATGCATTCTGGGAATACTGCCAATATTATATTTTACATATTGGTGGTCCAAATGTGTTGTGCACGCTTGGTAACCCGGATGCAAGACGTACCGGTTTGGATTAGTTTGCCAAGCACCTGATTTAAGGACACTATTGAATGAAAACAACGGAACAGTGATGCATCAATACCGAAAATATGATCATAATATATGTGATCAGAGTATCAGTACAAATATAAACATACTGATGAGGTATACATCATTGCATTTTCTTCAAGATTTCACCAGTGTCGCATGTCGTTTTCAAGCGCAGCGCGCTCCACCAACTCCCAGAAATTACGCAGCTTCCAGATCTTAGGCACCCAAGATCAGGCGACAGAGCGCAAACTGTGGCAAATGACAGTACGAAAGGACTAAAGTAGTTCGATTCAGTGCGTCGAGGTGTAAACCCCATCAAAGTGCACAGGACACGGCGTTGGACTGCACAGCTAGCCAAGTAGTTAATCAAACGTGAACACAGTTTTTTTTATATGACCATGTGCAACTGCAGCGTAAACGGATGGCAGTTGATTAGAACGGTCAAGCAGCGAGAGATGCGAGAAGACCAAGCAGACGAGTTCAGCGTGTCCAAGAGAGGGGGCATAATCAGTCTGCGGACAGACGTGCAGGCGGACAGGAGTCGTGCACACGTAAACATGAAAGGAGAGATTCCGCGTTCGATCAAAGACGTTAATTTACGAATGACACATAATAAAAAAAGAATGATTGAATTGCAGTTTGCTTTGCATATGCCAATGGGCACTATCAATTGTAAGTCCTTGGTGTCAGGCTTTTTCGTTTTAACTGCCTCCAGGATCATTCAAGAAGAGGATAGTTTCCACAGAACACAATTTTTTTATAACAGCCATGCTTAAATATATACATCTACAAATTGTTTGTGTTTAAATATGATTAGTCATTTTAAAGGCCGGTTTAAACGAGCGATTAATTGCCCAACTGGTTGGCCGACTCTGTGTACCGGAGTACCGCGGTTCAAAAAATCGGTCGTGTAAACACCCTCACGACACCGATTAAAAAGGAACATTTGCGGCTACGATTGTGTCTGTGAAATTGGGATTGGTTCTAATTTGACAGACAGTCGCCGGCGATTTTGAAACAGTAACCAATCAGCGACTGACAACAAGTGCACCGGCCGTAACCTTTTAACAAAACTCAAATCGAGAGTGGTGCGGGTCATGATCTAGGTAGAATTGTTTAGAAACGTCACTTATTTAAATGCACATATACTTTATATGCGCATTATCGGTGTCGGTGTCGGCAGACCAATTGGAGTATACATCGCTTAAGTAAACCATCCATAAGACGACATATGTTTGAGCGTGCTTGCTTTGTTGTCATCGTGTTGGCCTATCCATGGCTTCGACATACATTTGTTTACCTTGTGGATAATACGTCGTTTTGTTTTCGTTCCAGCCACGATTGTACTTGTCCAACGCTATGACAGGCTGAAGATGTCCAGTCGTTTGGATGGAAAGTGTGGCGCCACAGTGGGTGGACTCTTTAGTATCTGTAACGAGGTTTCACAACCCCCGCTTCACGTCGCAAGCGCCGTTCACCCAAGAAACAATTCGCTTTAGAAACCCGATAGCAACAGACGGGATACGTAAGCTCCACAAACCAAAACTTGAAGGTATACGAACGATTCCCATGTGCTGTGATTATACTACATTTGTCTGGGTGCTACGTGGAAAGCATTGATCTTGACTTTGGAAGATCGTTTATTTCAACTGTACATTTTGAAAACACTGGCACATTGGATGAGATGGCTGATTTAGAAATGGTCTGCAATCACGAAAATGCATCCGACAATACGCATGCAAGGTGGAATCGGTGACACTGAAGATGATTATAGTTAGAAACAGCACTCTATCACTGCATGTCGAAGAATTACGGAATTGCATCTACTATACGGTTGTTGAAAACGCGCGATTATATTTTATTGTGCAGTGTAATTAGTATATGTTATTTATATATAAACTAGCATCTTAATCATATTTTTTAATGTAATCTTATTTTTAAATGTATCGAATGATCGTAATGTAACTGGTCGGTACATTGATATATACACACACGCGGGTTCACACACGCACACGCACACGCACACGCACACGCACACGCACACGCACACGCACACGCACACGCACACGCACACGCACACGCACACGCACACGCACACGCACACGCACACGCACACGCACACGCACACGCACACGCACACGCACACGCACACGCACACGCACACGCACACGCACACGCACACGCACACGCACACGCACACGCACATACGTTGACTGGTTCTCAGCCCACTACGCGGCACCACTGTGACTGCGTGCACTGAAGGGAGTGTAGATCGCTCAAATTACTCGCCCATTGAAGACACTACAGTAGTGCTTTCACATAAGTTCAATAGACAGTACAATCTGTTCAACCTAGTTTCAAAATACTGTTGTGATGTTGAAAACAGTCACCCATAGCATATTATACAATATATAACATAATTGTCCATGTGAAAGTAATAAGTTATGATTGAGTGTTTTCATGAACATATGTGTGTGTGTGTGTGTGTGTGTGTGTGTGTGTGTGTGTGTGTGTGTGTGTGTGTGTGTGTGCGCGCGCGCGCGCGCGTGCGTGCGTGCGTGCGTGCGTGCGTGCGTGCGTGCGTGCGTGCGTGCTTGATGATGAACAACCGATGCGTAGAAACTGAGATCTGGTATTAAACGTGTCTGGGTGAATATTTTTCTGCGAATTGGTTAACGTGGTGCAGTAAACAAATTTGGCATAATAAATAAATTCCGCAAAATGTCCTAAAAAATTTACTAGACAGAATAAGTATCGTATGCTCTTTCTATGCATCAGTCATATCTACCTATATATTGTTGTGTTCGGTCCTTGGGACCTTTACACTTCACCCCCTGGTAGACCATTTATAATATTATTACACTTCACCCACTGGTAGACCATTTATAATACTATTACACTTCACCCCCTGGTAGACCATTTATAATATTATTACACTTCACCCCCTGGTAGACCATTTATAATATTATTACACTTCATCCCCTGGTAGACCATTTATAATATTATTACACTTCACCCCCTGGTAGACCATTTATAATATTATTACACTTCATCCCCTGGTAGACCATTTATAATATTATTACACTTCACCCCCTGGTAGACCATTTATAATATTATTACACTTCATCCCCTGGTAGACCATTTATAATATTATTACATATATATATATATATATATATATATATATATATATATATATATATATATATATATATATATATATATATATAATATTTCATATTTATGTGGTTTGACTGCAGAAATGTTACTTTGTAATGTTGTATACATGTGTGGAAATCAAACCGTGTAGACACTTTTACAATTCAGAATTTTATTCAAACTATTCTCATCAACTCTCGACGGTTAACAACTCGTTAATTCGCAATTATGGCAAACATAAAATCTTCCACCCTCGTCGACCAGTTGCGATCATTGGTGATATATATGGCACAGAATGTAACGTTCGTCGGATTTGCTGCCTAACCACTCGTTCACTCACTATCAGGCTCGCAATTGTGGCAAACATAAAATCTGTGACCCTCGGTACAGTCATGATGCGACCAGTGGTGACAGATCTGACACTGGATCCAACTTTCGCCGGATCTGCTGCTTCTGAATGGCTCGCCGCATGGCCACTCGTCGTCGTCTTCCGAAGCAACGGTAGTGAACCCTGTTTCATCACAGTTCCAGATGCGTGTAGGGACGAACCCACCATTCACAAGCAACTTCCTGTACTGTCCAAAGAACATTCCCACATCTTCTTTATTAAACCCTTTCATACGTGCAATGCTAGTTGCAATCGGTCTTCTGATGGTTAGCGTCGTATGCCGGCGAAGGCCCTTGCCCAGTCTACACCGGCCAGACCACTGGTAGCATCGAATGGGTGTGCAATGTTCATGCGGACGACAAGATCAAAGGCTAAACGACGCAAGTCGATCATCGTCATGCAGTACATGGAAGATTCCATCTCTTTCACGTGCTTGACAAGTTCAGCCTCGAATAGCGGTGAGAACGTTGTTGTTTTGCTGCCCATTGTAATTCTGACCGGTTATCTGACCAAGCCTTTAATGTGTCTAGAGTCCGCCGCGGAACCCCGTAGTCACCTTAAATACAAACAACTATGCATGCTACATTCAAGTACTACAACAATAAGTCTCTAATACGAATGACAACTGAGTCTAGTGTAGCTATGTCGTTAATATGTTATAATTTTTTTCTCGATAATATTACAACTATTCAAATTTCATAATCGCTTATAGTCGGTCTACACATTAGACAACATGACACCTTCCTGATGCCTTGTTCACGGAGTTCCCATCCTTCACTGCGTCAACTGCTCTGCCGAGGCGATCATCTTTGTAAGATCCACGCGTTGATGTTCGTTTGTAATTGCGTACCATCTGTGAGAAAAACGAATTTACATTAAAATATCCCAAGGCTGTAGACCCATATCCTTATAGGCCCATTAGCTAATATATCCTTATAGGCCCATTAGCTAATATATCCTTATAGGCCCATTAGCTAATATATCCTTATAGGCCCATTAGCTAAAATAAGTATAAGTTATCGGCTCAGCCTGTGCCACAGGCAACAGTATAGATGTCCTCTACTATATAAATAAGTCATGGCCTTCTTCTATAATATATTATTATTTAAGGGTCTACATATAGTTTAACATATAACAAACGTACTTAGGCTCTATATACAATATTTATTATGTCATGGGGCATAACGCACACACTGTGCGTTTTGCCCCTACTGTGTGTAGGCCTTTTTACCCCATATATGCAATATTTTAATGTCTTAATTTCAATATTATTCTCATATATCGTCCGTAACCTATACATTTATAAAACTATTATATGCATATATGTCTATGCTATACATTGAGTTCTTTGTCACAGTCTCTCGTGGATACTGTACAAAGTCCTAGTTTGGCCAGGACAATTGTTATAATTATAAAGCCAAATTTTTAATATGAACAGCTTACCGCGAGTTTTACTTCTGCGGCAATCTCCGATGCACCAGATACGAATGTCGATATGTAGCTTCATCTGGCGATCTCGAAATTGTAATTTTCGAGCCGTGTAACTAGATGGGGGGTGGGCGTTATGTCCCAAGCTACTTTACACTACGTTATATTTTTGGTAAAACTGGAAATAAAATAATATTTAAATGAACTATGTTACTACTGAACTTTAACTTCATGGTACTAGCGGGTGGGTTGTGTAATTAATTTTACGTTGTAAATATGTATTACTTTGTTACTATTTATTAGCTCGTTTACGATTATAGTGCAGGAAATTATACGTCGATTACTAATATAGTTGTCATTGAAACCATCCGTAATTACACTCTCGACAAGTACTTTATTTACGTCGAATGTTGTAACATCATCAATGCCTACATGCTTTCATCCGTCATACTCATCCGTTGAGCAAGTTGCGAGTTGTGTCGCTGTAAAGTGCAGTGCGTGCATAGTCTATTCACGAAATATGTCCTCCTTGTGTGATGTATATAAAGCGATATCGCGACAATAACAACCGTTCAGACCTATAATTTATCTGGCCAGGAAACGTCCCAACCAGTGGGCTTAGTGTTAACACCTGGATAACTACATTGTATGTAGTACTCAGAAACATGCCGATATATTTATATACATCTATATACAACACAGCGCACATTTGCATGAAAATATACTTATGATCCAAGCAACCAATTGTGACTGTGCACATAGACACACATATGTGACTAAGCACGTACAACGTTTCATTACGAACATCCATCTATATACATAGACATGTGTCCGCTTTGTAGAATTCCGTAGCATCACATGTTCGGTTGAATACAATCCGCACTTATAGATAGTTATTGTTAACCTCAAATTTTAATATAGACACACACACACACAAATCAAATCGCCAACAGGCAGATTATGTTGGTGTATGATGCGTCGTGTAAATGTATAGCAGAAGTAGATGGTAGTCACTTAATGAGAGGCGCCAGCCGCTTGTTCTTGCGAGCGCGGAGTCGTTGTTCGTCCGCCCGTCTCTCCTTCGCGATCTCCTGCATGTAGATCTTGTATCCGTCCTGCATTCTGTGCGTGATGAAGCAGAATACTAGTGTCCACGCCCCGCGGACGTCCTCCGTGTACTCCTCGCCTAGCACCGCCTCCCACGTCAGGTGCAAACACTTGGCGAAGATGTCGAAGTAGAGCGGGTCGTAGCCGCTAATGGTCGCATGGTGGGCCCCGAGCAGCATCAGCCGTTTGCTGATCTCGCTCTCGACGTCGAAGTTGTCGAGATTGTCGCACACGGACGCCACTGTGTCCATGAAAATAGTCGAATGATGCCGGAACGACTCGTTGCTCAAGCGCTGCTCTTGTTCCTTGAATCTTCAACACACAGCAAATATAACGTGATCTAATACAATTAGTGACACCGTCTTCAAGAGTACTCGAATACAATTAACGACACTGTTTCAAGTGTGCTTTTGCAATTTATATATTTCGCTTGGATTGACTGATTGCGGCTGAGATCCCGATATTGAAACGAAAACTTGGCAGCACACTCTTTTTCAAACAAGGCGATTATCTTTGCGAGATGTGTCAACTGGTAGAAATATCACGCACGTAGACATGTCCATGCGATGACACAGTAAATGAAGCAGTAATATTACCTAACTGCATTAGCAATTTGGATTGCGGGGAAATGCAATTAGCGTTCGGAAACACTGCAATAAAATATATTCCAGTGAAATAGCAATGCCAATTTTCAGTCTACGAATAGCATCAGGTAACTAAGATGTACAGGTTTACTGCTTCCTAGATAAAAAACTATTACCTGCCAGACTGGTGTACATTACGACAAATGTCATGTGTTATGTTCACTGCGTAGGTGTTCCCTCGCCAGAGGAAATCTACTGCATGTCCATATGCTAGGTGAAGAATTGTATTGTCAACGACAACACTTGGATTCATACACGCAACTTGTCACAAAGTTAGTGATCACTTTCAGTTAGTCCTTATTGTATTCAAGCATATTACTAGTGTAATTACTGACGATTGGTTCGTGCGGTTATCATGTATTAGGCATACTTATCGGTGTGTTATGTTCATCTGGGAGGCACAGTAGTAGTAGTAAAAGCTTTATTTCACGATGGTGACCATGTCACGTTTATCGCGTGATTTTCAATGTATCAGCAACCACATCCACTCTTACATATACGGTCATATAACAAAGATAAAATATAAACGTAAAGACACTATATAAACAAAATAAAACTTCAATAAATACCCACGTAAAACGTGTCATTACAATAAAGAAAAAATTATATCAATAAATATTTTATATAAATAAATCAATTAATTAAATTAAAACCATTGAGCAATAGCCATAAATTTACAATAAAAAAATAATTTTAAAAATCTAAGAAATTATAAATTTATTATCAAATGTACTGAGATCCCATGATGTTAACACTTGATGTACTAAAACGCAAGACCCTGGGTGATCGCGCATTCAAAGTCGCAACTCCAAAACTTTGGAACTAATTACTCCAAAACTATGATTTTAAGAGCAAATTAATGGCTCATTAAAAACGTCAACGTAACGATGGGTGTGTGTGTGTGTAAAGTAAACGTGATTAATGTTCACAACCAATTCTCATGAGAGTGTGTGGCAAGAGTCCACCTCCCACCAATCCTACTTCCCACCTCCCAACTATTTTTATGCCAACCTCCCTCCAAATTGTATGACTAACCTTCCACCTCCCACCTTCTGCCACACCCCTCTCTCTTAATCGCATGGTGCAAATTGTAACCGAACACATGTCAGCGAATCACATATGGTAAGCGATATATCGTATAATACTATAGAGGGGCAGTAAATCCTTGTTCACAACAAACGTTGCCTCTTTGTATGTACCAATTCATGTACGCCGACCTCCCACCTGTCATTGGCGTCTAATGGTGTGGCATATGCTACGACATCCGTTTATCTGTTTGCCTGTCTCCCGCCGACCGTCCCAATTACTGCTCGCAATGTACTTGATACGATCGTTTCAATGCCGACATCTAATTAACCATGCAAATGACAACACGGAGAAAGGCGCCTGATGCTCGCTGAATCTCGTGCGCGTGTCGGTAGCATTACATTCGCCTGGCACTCTTCAGCACAACGCTGCAATTGACATTTCCCAGGCGGAAATTATACTCGCGTCGCCAGTTACATTATACATGAGCTGCTGTGACTGATAATACAAGCAGGTAGGACTACCGACAAGTCGGCGACAATCGTCATCGCATCCGCCGAGTGGGACTTGCGTGTCACGTGAAAGTGGACAGCGGAATCGACCAGTTTTCCGGGTCCGCCATTAAACGTAGATGTCTTCCTGATACCTTATGTAGAACGCAATCAACCCACGTGTGCGTGATCAGTTTTCATGCAGGCAGAAACCTGACAAATTACCGATGCACGACTTGTTTGTTGCAACTATTGATTTGACTAATAAGTCACATTGACTAATCCTTTTCCGCATTGTCAGAAACAAATCTGTTCGACCCCATCAAAAGCAAAGAACGCGAAGTCGCTGGTCTTTGGTTGCGCACTGCTATGCTGAATTGACAGTCCAGTTTGGTCCGCGCTCGATATTTGCAAGTTACGAATTGTACGTTCGTTTAAGAGCACTGACTGTTAGGTTATCCGGTGTCTATCTGGGTAGATGCTTTCCTCGCAAACGCGCCCATCATAGTCAAATGAGAGCATTGAAAACAAGAACATGCCACATGCATTACCAGCATTCCATGCATATACCACGTGCAAACAACTGTATTATCAATACACAGGTTACTGGTGTATAGACATATGCAATACAGAATAAATGAGGCACCGAGAAAGCAATGCCATTATGGCATGGGTAAAGATTCACTGCGCGTTGACAGCGTTGTTGTCCGGTATTGCTTCGTTGCCGTGTTTTGTTTGAGAGTTAAGCTATTTTCATTAGTAGCATTGTTCATTGTATAACTATGGCAGTGAAATCCTGCAAGCTGTCATTGTATAACTATGGCAGTGAAACCCTGCAAGCAGTCATTGTATAACTATGGCAGTGAAACCCTGCAAGCAGTCATTGTATAACTATGGCAGTGAAACCCTGCAAGCAGTCATTCGAAGAAATGACGATCTGTTTTGCAACGCTTCTTCGTGCGTTGATTTTGTATTAATAGTTGTGGCGGATCAATGTAATATTTTACATTTTAACTTACACTGGTGTAACATATGCACACCGTAATAATTCAACATATATTAACACAGTTTCGCTGCTAGAGACTCGAAGAATAAATATATTCTACAGTAACTTAATTGATTTTAAAAGATATTTGTCTAAGCCATCAAAAAACAACTCGTCACTGGTTTTTCATATTTACGTTACATATACGTATGTATCATGAGTCTTTATTTTCAGCTTGGCCCAGTCGTATCAAGCGTAGTAATTAATTTCATAATCCCGTTGATTACCAGAATCCGGTGTAACACATCTATGATTTCAACAACAACCCAATAAACAGGCGGACCATGATGCTAATGAGCGACATCTTTTGCACTCCTGCCAGAAGATTATTTTCCGTAAGAATGGCCGGATATCTACTCCGAGAAATTGTAAATTCGTAGTAATACGAAGTTCTAGCAGCGAAGCAGAGATGTGTTGATTCCTTTCCTCGTGTCCACACACTTTTTCCAGCCACTACAAAACACAGGTTTTGGCACAGGAATTGAAAACCGTGAGATCGTCTGGTGAGCGAGGCCCCAGTAAAAGAGAACATTCTAGTAAACGTTCCATGGTTTGAGGATCCTCTCCGCAGCCACATTCGGTTGAACACATTTTGATTGTATCCCCCCCCCCACCTCTGCATTAAGGCTCTGCGTCCAACACCAGTCCTGACAGACGGTTGATGCAAACCAGATTGGCCATGTCTCATTGGCAAGGACTCATCAGGGTCACATTACAGATGGGTTGACCAGGCATCTAACCTTAAACTGTGCGATTTAGCAAACAGGAACAAAACAGCAGGAATGGGCTTCGACCTCGTGGAAGATGTAAAACCGTTCGCGTCTGCCTAGTGCCATTTGCCCAATTTACTTGGATTTTTTTGGTGAAAGTCATTCACCATGAATACTCTCGAAACCAGGTTACTAGTTTTAATTTTCGATGCTTCTAGATTAAATATTTAAGCCAGGGGTTACATTCACCTATGTGCAGGTGAATATATCTCGGGAATCGATGAAGTCATGTCCTAGGGTCGGATTCATGCGCGCGGCCGCGCGGGGAATGTGCTTTTATAAATTGTAATTTCACAACTAGAAGCGCTATTTGATATAAAATGGTATTTAGTATAAACTATGGTACCCTATGAATCATTATTTTCACTGAATTGGTTTGTGTTACGTACATATATGCGGACGTGTTGAGGTAGGGGCCTATTATATAAACGGTTCTGTTGACGTGCCATTTCTCAGTCACTCTGTGTCATTAATAGATGAACTCTCCAGACTTGGCTTCTTGTAAATACTGCTTCTGTCGCTATCTCATCGCTTCGACGGTTTACGTTTTAATTAACTAACATGACATCTTTCACTTAACTGAATACGTGTAATTAATATCAGCTATACAGAGACCATTGATTAGTACAGTCTGTGCGGTTGTCTTGGTTTTAATATAGAGCCTACACACCGACTTGAATTATAGGTTAATAATCGCAAGTTCGTCGACTAGGTAACACAACCCAGAAAAAATTTACCCGAGTCAGCCAACGCCGCCAGTACCGTGACCTATAGCCAACTCGTTTAGAATCGCATGCACTGACACGAGGCGCCTTTTGTGCCGTAAACCGTTCGTTAAAGATGGTCGTGTCTCTAGAAAACAGATACAGAAGACGGGGACAAGTACGGAACAGGGCACGCCGAGGCCGAACAATGATTATCAAGCTTTTATAAACTTAATAATTACAGAACAAGAACGACAAATTGTGGCACGAATGATTAAACAGAGGGTCACCCGCAACGTCGAGTATATGTTAGATACTACACACTGGACAACTTGACCAAACGAAGGCTAATAAGTACTTTATTACTTTTTTGCCTTCGGACATTGTCGTCGGCACATTCTATGTATATTACTCTGACCATTTATCGATATATTTTTCTGCGCTTCTATCATCTCGGCTTTGCCTGCCTTCATTGATTCTCCTGGCAAAAATATTTTCATCCATCACTTTTACTGAGTTTATCTTTGCACGAAGCAGCTTTCTCGCTCACTTATCGCCCGCTCATTCATTCGCCTTCTAACTAAACACATCTGACACCTCGGAAATATACTTGCACTTCATCCACTCTATGTTAAGTTTCCCGTCCCTTCTTTTTAACCTTTTGTTAACTAGGCAAAGTAGGCGGTGTCAAATAAATTTGAGAACAGGTCTCGATGTTTGTATTTCTCTGCTTGGAAATACCGTTCATAACATGTTCTCAATGTGCAACAGTACTGCAGCATAACATGTTCTCAATGTGCAACAGTACTGCAGCATAATATTCTACGCAGTGTATAAGTGAGTCGTCAGAATAATTCATGTAAATGTTACAACAATTTATAATCGCTTAATAAAATTTCGACATTCGCATATCTACATGTATCAACAGAAACTTGCAAACTGCCGTATTAATACCCCGTGTTTAGTATCACCATTTCCACTTGAGCTCAGCTATTGAGTCTTCTACGTCTGTTTTGTATCATAAGCAATAGTTTTCTCAGATATCGGATGAGATAATGGGTTTTGTTTTTGGTCTGCAATCCATTGTGATTGTGCCGCTGTTGCTTTTATTGGTGTTTATTAATTAAACATACGTAACTTATTCACATTGCATATGTGTTAATTGCGCAACTGGGTATTTGTGTAAACAGTTATATTTCTTAATGTTTGACCCACCGATTACATGAGCCCCATATAATCAAGGTAATAATGAAGTTGCCATGTATGTCGAAAACGATGTTCTTTTGACGTTTGAAAATGTCGTTCATGGACTTAGATGCCATTTGTTGCAAATACCATTTTCAACTACATATGCATTATGGATTACTCGCTATTCGTAGTTAAAATGTTAATTTGTACCTTAAGCAAGATACTTAGAAGCCATATTGACATATAAATGTCATAAATTAAATAAATTGCCATATTTGACTGACTTTCATTTTGTATCAGCGACAAACCGCTGGCCCAGTATTACATGTAAGGTATTTGCCGACTTACTGAAAGGAGAATAGTTTCTCTACTTGTGGTTCTGCGTTGAAGATGTCGATGAATACAGAGCATCCACGTTCGATGCGATTCTTGCAGAGGATCGGCCATGTGCTACCGATGACGTCCTTGTGATAGTCCGTCAGAGTTCCGGAGTGAGCCTCCAGCGCATGGCACGGCCGCATATCCGGCTTATTATCAACCGATACAGCGTGACTTAGCTCGCAGCCCATACCGTCAGTACGCCATCTTCTATCCACCGGCACGCCGACACTGCTATTGCACGACAACGTTACTTCTACGTTAGATCAACGTCACTGCCAAAAATGTCACTTGTTTGGCTGGAGCAGCGCTACACACACATCACGGTAACGTCACGGCAAGGTCGCTGCAAACATAAAACACGCGATGACGAACTCGTCGATATCTTGTAGTAATGTAATGAGAGAAAAAATATCGACCACGAAACGTCATTACAACGTTGGGGCGTGCTTCACATCGATGACACTTGAACGTGCATAGGCGGACGTTCAAAACAACATATAGGCAGCCATATTGTACATATAAACGAAATGCGTGCGTGTGCGTGTGTGTCGTGCATTCGTGCGTGTGCGTGCGTGCGTGCGTGCGTGCGTGCGTGCGTGCGTGCGTGCGTGCCTACGCGGCTCGCAGTCTGGAAATTGTAGGAACATCAAAAGGGTGCTGGAGTTTGTTGGCGAAAAGACAAGATCGATGAGTATAGCACGCGGCACTACATATCGTAGCAGCGCAGGACTAAGATGAAAGGGTTGGAGAAGAAAGGGACGCCTTTGAAAGGCAACGGATCGCATACGAAGATGTGAAGTAGAGCACTAACGACAATGATCAAATCATAAACAACCCACATGTTCCAACTTACCGGCACGCACTGTGAAGAAACGCCGTTTCCGCAATTGCACCGTTCCGTCGGCACAGCAAATTTATGTCGATTGCGATAGTGATCAAAGACGTTGCTGCATCGTCTGTCATCTCTCGATCAGTCAACTCGCTCAACTCAAAGCTGTTTTTTAACGTGCGTGCCTGACTGATGTTGGCAACAACACAACTACCGATGATTCGTTTCTTTCGCCGCTCGATGCGTGGGCCTCAATTCGTCTTCTGCAAAATGAAGACATGGCAGATGACCTTCCTCATCTTACTTGCAATGGAATCGCCGGTTGATGTGAACTACTGCGATCAATTAATTACAACATACACAAATTGGAGGCATACGCCAAATGGCAGTGTGACAAAATGATCGCTCTGCACAGTATGTAGTGTCACGGGAGTCGGCACAAAACAGAACAAGAGCGGCTGCAACATGTACCAGAGCGTCTTAAGAAAGATATATATGAGATGAAAATCCAGTGTAATATAATTATTCTGTATGTTCTAATTTATATAAATCATGCCAGCCGAGGCTATGATGAATTTGATACAGCCGCTGGCATCCGGACTTGTTCAACACCTAATGAAGCCCTCAGAATGGCGGGCAGCAGTAACCACGGTGACCTTCGTCTGAACCGATTCCTTGATTAATTAGTGCGCGATTTTCAATAATATCTCCTGTGTCAAGCAGGTGTCTTTCGAATAATAAGATGACGGACGTACACATAGCAGCACTTTGTTTTCTTGCACACCGACCGGCTCGTGTTGCCGTGAGGTATTCAAGTGGTGTTGCCTTGAGGTATTCAAGTGGTGTTGCCGTGAGGTATTCAAATGGTGTTGCCTTGAGGTATTCAGGTGGTGTTTCCGTAACGTATTCAGGTGGTGTTGCCGTGAGGTATTCAAGTGGTGTTTCCGTAACGTATTCGGGTGGTGTTGCCATGAGGTATTCAAGTGGTGTTGCCTTGAGGTATTCAGGTGGTGTTTCCGTAACGTATTCAGGTGGTGTTGCCGTGAGGTATTCAAGTGGTGTTTCCGTAACGTATTCAGGTGGTGTTTCCGTAACGTATTCAAGTGGTGTTTCCGTAACGTATTCAGGTGGTGTTGCCGTGAGGTATTCAAGTGGTGTTTCCGTAACGTATTCAGGTGGTGTTTCCGTAACGTATTCAGGTGGTGTTGCCGTGAGGTATTCAAGTGGTGTTTCCGTAACGTATTCAGGTGGTGTTTCCGTAACGTATTCAGGTGGTGTTGCCGTGAGGTATTCAAGTGGTGTTTCCGTAACGTATTCAGGTGGTGTTTCCGTAACGTATTCAGGTGGTGTTGCCGTAATGTATTCAGGTTGTCTTCTCAACAGTGATCTTCGGTCTTTGTAGTCGTCGCTTGTCAGCACACACCAAAAATGGTCTGACCACGATTTACTGGTCTTTAGATCGACACAAGCGCTCCGCAATTATGGCTTTGTAGCGATCGATAAGCACGGTAGGTTCAGATAACGCAGAAAAACGAATATATCGTTGAATTAACACTACATAACTAACAGACTGAGTGTACCATCAAACGTCGTAAATAAAGACGCAAGTGTTAACTTCCTCTCCTCTTGATCTAAGCTAATAATAATTACCAAATAGCCTCTTGTGTCACGTCATAACACACCAAAGTTATAGTCGACAATAAAAATCACAAATAATTGTTCAGCATACATATTATGCCTTGCACAGGATGTTTGAAATGCATTTTATGTGAATGGCAACCTTATTCCTTATGGTCAGTTTTTATATGATACCGTCAAGTTATTAAATCAAAGAATTACATATTTTATCAACTGTTTATTTTAGTTGTTTCGGTCGTCCAAACTACAGCAGTGACAATTGTACTGATGCCTTGAAGTAATCGTGAATGACATTACATGAAAGTGGAAAATGCACCAACAACCAACGATGGTTTTGTTGAGGATAGCTTCAATTTATTGGATTAAATAATTGGCCGTTCTAGTGATTGCGGTGAGACAGACGAAGAAGATTGGTAGGACAGCACTGACGAACTTGGAAAATATATGGAAGGATAAAGACGTAACAATAGCAACGAAGAGAAGACTCGTGAATGCCTTGATAGTCCTAGTAGTAATGTATTTATGCGAGTCGTGTACCATCAAACAGAGGGAAAGATGAAGAAATCAATCAGGTCCTCCCACTATAAGCATTAAGCGTTAAAAAGCTGTCATACGCTTGGCTCACCATGCGTGTAGAATAATAATCTTTACTCATTCCAATAATGATCGGAATGAGTAAAGACGAGCAGGAGAGAGAAAGGCCACACTTGAGATGGATGGATGAGATCAGGGATACAACAAAGCTGACGATGGACGAGTTGAGAGAAGCAAAAAGATAGAGGAATGGTTGGAGACAGCTCATTATGGGCGAAGCATCATCACACTATCAATGGTTACTGTTATATCAGAGGAATTGTTTTCATGATTAATCGACTACATGTAACTTTTTAACTGTCTGTATGAAATTATGATTAACTTTCTCCCCGGTACAATCAATGTAGTCGATGCAGCCGGAACATTTAGTCGTGCCTTCAAACAGTTAGAACAAAGAGTCGATTCCTTTCGCTGCAGAACCATTACACACTGATTGGCGTGACGTCATGGACACTCTGGTTTTTACAAATGTACAGGGAACGTTAACAATCGATTACTTTCATGTGTCTTGATTAAAGTAGATTACATTCATTAGGCCAAAACGTTAATCGGCTATGTAGCACATTAACGTAATCAAGATTAATTGATAAAACCGTTAATTATTACATTACCTTAAGCGCCGTGTAGCTGCGCGGTGCATACTTGTAGACATACTGCCACCTCGAATGACATATCGACTGTTAGGAGTAAACTGTATGTTATTCAATGCATTTCTACCTAAATAATTATGGAAAATGCAAAATCTGCCCACCATTTTAAATGAATCCGTCAATGTCCGGTACAAGACCGTGCTAGTCGTTGTCACTTTGTGTGCAAGTAAGTAAGCAGCAGAGACGATATGCATGGAATATTCACTTTTCGTCGCAGCTGGGTCTACATGCTGGATGTGAGTCGCAACAGGTCTATCTTCACCAACATCGCCACGTCAACGTTCCTGTTTGCCACACGAGCAGTCGTATGCATGGCTTTGCATGCGCGAGTAATGACGACGTGAGACGATAACGGGCATAGATGATGTACGCCGGCAGCAAGCGCGCGATGAAAGTACGTGCGAGCCTAGCTTTTCTCTGATAATTGCAGGTGATTGTCATGTTGATAACAGCAAGAATAAATGTAATCGTAGTAATCCATACAACGTCTAAATAGTAAACTCAAGCTTTCCCTGCAACGGTTTTATGTTCAATGCTGCCAGGCGGTTTTACGGAACCTCATCTATAAATTAATGTGTAGATTAGATAACTATGAAAATAATATAATTATGACTTTAGCTTCTACTAAAAGCACACGGCTTATAAGGGATGTCACAAATCACAATCAACTCGATAGAACAATAGTGTTGATTTCAAATTGGAAATATGTTCTGAGTTGGGTACCATGGAGGATAAGCAAGTTTAAACAGGTGGGTTTTTAGTTTACGGCGAAATGATGTTATATTTCCTACAGACCTAACACTAACAGGGAGTGAGTTCCACGGAGTCGATACAGCAACTGAAAAAGCTCTAGTTCCAACATTTGTCTTAACACTGGAACCAAACAGTAGATTGCTGCTGCTGTATGTTTATCCAAATGAACATTAAAATCACCAAAAATGTATAATTCAGAATGTAGAGTTGCCAAATCTTCCAGCAAATCCTGAAATTCTTCAAACAAGTTGACTGGCCGTCCCGGACGTCGATACAGGCATACAAAATATGCCGAGAAAGAAGAATATGAAATTTCAACACACATGGATTAAAAAGTAGAATAATCAGGGATTAAACATGAATTTACTTTAATATAACAAAATCCGATAACAAAATGCCAACACCACCATATCTTCCAACTGAACGTGGTCGATGATGAAAAGTATAATCAGATGGAGAAATTTCAGCAATGCAAGCAGCAGTGTCATGGGTCTTAGCCATGTTTCAGTGATGGCAAGAATGTCTTTTTCGAAAAAAAATAAGTCACCGAACTGATCGGACGTTTGTAGCGGCAAATCTCAAGTTGCGAGGTAATAATTAAAAGCAATATTAGCATGATGATCTAGATAAATTGGTTAGATGGTCGAAAAATGGCAGATGTCGTTACATTTTGGGAAATGTAAATGCTTACACACAGGACATGGGAAATGAACATGATTGAAAATATACAGTGTAACATGAACACTGTATATTTTCATTCATGTTGCCATACCATGTGTGTAAGCTTAATAGTGTTCTATTGAGTTGATTATGTCACCCCTGTTATGTGAGCGTTTAGTTTATGTATCAATCTGTAGTGTGGCACTTTATAAAAAGAATTTCTTGAAAATCTAAATAAATGTAATCTACTGATTACCCTTCATCTATCCACCATAATTTTTTTCTAGAACAAACATACACGATGTGTTAAGCATGACCTCGCTTTTAGGAACCCGTTTTGGATTTATCAATTTATACTTACCAAGGAATCCATCAAATTGTCTCTGATTAACATTTCAAATCATTTACATATCATATGTTATACGTCTAGAAAACTGACCTAGATGCGTCATTTCTACGCCTGCTCGAGTGTCTACAAAACGTCTCTGGTGTGACCTTACCTGTGTAGCTGCAAGTGCGGCAACTCGCAGTGATGATTACACTAGTGTTGTACTGCCACCCCTGCTCGTAGCACTGCCACCCTGCTCGTAGCACTGCCAACCTGCTCGTAGCACTGCCACCTTGCTCGTAGCACTGCCACCCTGCTCGTAGCACTGCCCGGCAACGACTGATGCTAGCAATCACAGCACTGTCGCCGTCGTCAACGGACGCAGCGCTGCAAATTGTCGGTGGCGGAAGCAGGCGATGTTTAATGAGGCGTCACCTGCAGCGATCAAGGGTACAAACTCCACCGTCACAATGATAATCAGTGCGACGAATTTATAGTGAACATATCTTGTGCTGGTTTTTTTTTTTTTTTTCGCGTGTGGATTTATAGCAATGACGCTGCTGAAAAGTTGCTGTGACAAGACGGATTGAAATGTCACATTGACCTTTTAGCAGTGCCTTTTCTATATTTACCAAATTTTATTCCATACAAACATGAGAGAAGATGCATCGGATAATGGCGAGGTCACGCATCGTCTTGTGGTCATCTTTTATTATTAACATTGGTTGAATCGAAGAACATGGGATTGATGTTTCCCCATTGCACGAACCAGTGTTATTATAAACCAGTCATGACTCATGTACTTCCAGGTGAGTGGCTTATGAGTCTTGGCTGATCGGAAATGCACGAGATATGTCGATTATTAACACAATGTTTCACATGACCAGTCATTACAACCTTGCTGCGTGAATCCTTCACGTCACAGTAGAACACAACCACGAAGCCAGTGCGCAGACAGTTGAGGCTATGTAACGTCGTGCCACCTTGACCAGGTACAAGCGGGCAGACCCAGCCAGATCCTTGCTGATGACCATATTCGGACACCATTACCTGGTTCATAGACCTATGATGCTACTACTAGGGTAAAGCCGAACAAGTGTAACGGCGAGGATATAAGTTAACAATGTAGTCAAACGTAGTCCATTGAGCAAGTAAAAGTTATTTTCCAGACAACAAATAGTATTACCGTGTATTATCTACGCCGGTCCAGACACGAGACTGTAGAGAAATTACGTCACAAACGCCCCTTCAAATCATTTGAAATAGTCAACGATTTTTCGGGAATTTTAAATCGATTTCACACATATGGATGGGCCACGTCAGTTACAATCTGAATAAAAAAGTTTAGTTATGTAACCACAAACAAATGTTTTTATTCTAGAAAATTAGGAAAATCTTAGCGTTTTCCTTTAGCAGTGTGCTGGAAAAAATTTAGTATTGGCATTCTTAATATTTTTATTTTTTAAATGAGTAACTGACGTGGCATTTATGGCGTAACTGACGTGGCAATTGGCTGATAAGATCGTACTGCATGAAACCGTTTCTGAATATTTTACCAAAAACCAATAAAGTGAGATAATGGCAGCTCAGTGTGACTAAACAGGGATAACAGTATTCACAGCAGTCATAACAATACAACAAGTATCTCGCCATTAACATCAGCGACGAGCTTCGCCACGATGGGTTTACGTAGGCAGCCTTCAACAGGGCTATTGTTGATCATGCTGTACCTTCTGACATTGGTGTTCATAAAATCAACTTCTGTTCTTGTTTAAACAAAACGTTCCGATGCTAGCGTTGTGATTTACCTTTAATATCAGTAAGCATTATTGTTGGTACGTTGTATTCTTTGCTGAAACTTATTCTTTCCGACTCTCTAATATGAAGTACGGGCTGTACTTCCGTCGACATTCGATACCGCGAGTTATGCTATTTATATTATGCTATTTGTAAACGGACGCCGAACAACGATCAAAAACATAACATTCCGGTTAACGACTGTTATATGAAAGGCTGCTTCCGTTGCTAAAGGAGTTTGTCTAATGTTGAATCAACAAAAGTTGAAGAAGTTAAAAGAGGATGCTCTGCTTTGTGGTCAGACGAAACTCCCGAAACTATTTGTGACACGCTTCTTCCATTCCTTCACTCCAACGTCAACAATTAACCTTAAAGGGGGAACAAATCATGGTTTGGGGCCTATGCACTGTGTGTGTATGTGCGTGCGTGCGTGCGTGCGTGCGTACGTGCGTGCGTGCGTACGTATGTACGTACATACATGCATACATATATATGTGTGGTACTCAGGGCGCCTCGATTTTCACCATCACTACCACAACTTAAACAGTTACACTGGCTTCCTGTTACTTAACTAATCTTACATATCGGGCTCTATCTACACAACAACCCTACTTGGCTAGTCGCCTGCATCTTTCAAATATCTCTAAGCAGCTCAGATAATTTATTTCACAATAACTTATTGTGCCTAAAGCAAAACTTAACTTGGGCATACGTGCTTTCTCTGTCGCTGCGCCTAGGGTCTGGAATGAACTCCCCATCACTTTGAAAACATACGAAATTATAGCTATCTTAAGAAAAAAATTCAACACATATTTATTCAAAGTTGCATTTCCACCATACATCTTCAGTTGTCCCTCGTTCTGATGATGACTTTTGCGCGTCCCTCTTCACGATTATCGATTATGCTTAATTGTTCTGTTTTGTTGCGCCTCTGAGCTCAGGTACTTGAAGACATAGAAGTTAATTATTATTATTATTATTATTATTATTATTACATGCATATCCAGGTGTTGTTATGTGTGAATAATCTAAGAAAAATGTCAAACAAGTTGTATCAACTGTTATTGCATAAACGTTATTGCATAATATAACAAGCTTGGTCAACATCCTTGTTAAACTGGTGCCCCTTTAAAAAAAATGGCTACGGCCCTGAGGTGGATTTTTCCTAGTTGCCATTTGGGTTCCGGCAGAGCTTTTTTCACCTATTAGATAACCGTGGGTGGTCACTGGGCCATATCCTCTGATGATCTAACAACCGGTTTCTACATTGATCCTTTAGACAAAATAGTGCGTGCGTATGTGCGTATGTGTCTGCGTGTGCGCGTGAGCACGTGCGTGCGTGTGTATATGTGTCCGTTGTACATAAAAGGGATTTTTAACAGGGATCCGGTAAAATGTGGGTTTTAAAATCAAATTCGTCATAATGAAGTTGTGAACGTCATAACAGGCAATCGGTGGAATGTACGGACACCCAATTACGGAGCAGCTAATCCTGGACGTTGATCCGTGTGAGGTGATCAGCTTACAGCGATCAGTGGAAACACGGCCGAGGAGAATCGAGTCGCAGCGTTCAGGTGGCTGAGGCGTCTACTATGCGATGAACTAGATGAGTGCTGCAGATTCCGCACGTGCGGTTGACTAATCTGTTTAGCGGCTGGCTGACTCTGCTCGTAACATTAATGCGTGTTTATCGACAATTCTAAGTATATTAATAATTGCTATGGTGAATCCAGCACTAAACCGCACGCTGGGTTTATGAGTCAGAGAGTTGACCAGTGGTTACTCGGTCAACTAGTATATTACTATTGCGAATATTCCCCATATGTACGTGTACACGTACTTTATTGGCAACACCTGCAAAGGGTCATAATCTAAATATATTTGTTCGTTAGTGATGAACAGTTGACAACCTATCTACATATTAAATTAGCCGATAGCCTCAAATCTAATACACTCCAACACAATTATAACGCTCTTAATTTACACATCCAAAACTAAACACGACTTCATAAAATAGAGCAAGGTGGGGCATAACAACCAGGGTTCAGTCTGTGGCACGCACCTGTCGAACTAGAAGGGGCGTTTCTACAACAGTGGCGCCATACGGTGGGCCGAGAACCAGACTAAGTAGTAGTAGACAATACAGTGCTGCCATCTACGGGGTCGTGCAAAGATGGCCACACGCAGCCAAAAAGAAATACCTGGTAATTTGACATTCCCATTTCCTACAATTTTCGGAAAACGTAACGTCAACCTAACATTTATAACGGACTTGCCATAGCATAGTAAGTAACGTTCGACTAGCCAAGACCAGAGTTGTTTCTTAGTAGCACTACCCCACTAGTGATGAGGGAGTGTGGCGCGAAGTTGAAGGTGGGAGGTTGGCCTCAAAAATAGGTGGGATTGGTGGGAGGTGTACACAGACTCCGTGCTATGGCGCCACCGTTTGTCGCACATTTTCACCGTTTGTCACTTTTCATTGTGACAGAAATTATGTACGCACCCAGATTAGCTAATTACGATGTCATCCGGGCATTTGGCTAATTCATAATAAGAGTGAACTTTTATCAGTTTATACTATGCAATTCGAATTAACTTTAAACTTTGATTAAACCGACAGAAATGTCAGACTGAAAAGTTCAATCAGGCAAAACAAATTTTACTGTAGAATCTCGATAATGACGCTTAAATATTGGCTGCTGGCGCTTCACGGGAACGCCTACACAACATGGAGTGGTGACAGACAGTGGCAAGTTCACGAAGGCAAGTAACAGTCGGAAAAGTGAGACAAGGGAGAGGTTGGCCCAACAGGTGGGAGATGGGAGGTTTGCCCCCAAAAAGATTGTGATACCTTGACCATTGAAATAACCATATCCCAGCAATGAGAGACTGGCGGTTTATTTCCAGAAGTTGTGACAAGAGAGAATGCTAATAAACTTAACATTAACATGAAACACATACACTAAGTGACTAATCCAAACAGGGCTTGTTTCATACAGGCGTAATGAATAAATACAAAACTATATTCAAGCACACATACACACAATAAATATGAGGACAGCAATAAACACTTTAAAACTACTGAATATACAAACAATTTCACATTCAGCTGTGTGGCCTGCCAGGCAATGAAAGGTTATAAAAATACAACATAACATTACATAATAAACTATTTCTGATTACTAGAATTAACAGTAATCAATAAGGCTATTACTCAAACAATAAGACACAGCACACAATGTATTAGGCAGTATAACACCACCAGCATGCAATAGTCAATTTGGGTGTTGCCCTTCTCTCTCTCTCCCCCTTCCCCCTTTCCCTACCCCCGCTCTTTCTCCCTCTCTCTCTCCCTCTCTCTCTCTCTCTCTCTCTCTCTCTCTCTCTCTCTCTCTCCCTCCCTCCCTCCCTCTCTCTCTCTCTCTCTCTCACTGTCTCTTCACCTGCTTTAAAACATCATAAACAAACTCCTTGAACAAACTGTTGAACCATTTCAATCATCAAAAAACTTGTGTGTATCAACATGCAACTTCGCTAAGTTAGTAAGATAGACATCATTCATCTTCAACATGAATCCCTGAATACAACTTGCATTCCCTGCCATAGAACAGTTAATAGACAGTCAAGCATTATTGCGTCACAACTTCGAAGACTGTTAAGCCTTGGTACCCGTCCTCAACGCCCCCGTTACTCAACCACCAGATGTATCGAGGCAGTAATGACTGACTTTAAACACATCCTGAACACATCTAAATATAATATTTGTCAAACAGACATTCATTGAAGTTGCCATTTCATCTAATATAATTACAGCAGTTGGGTTTCATATGCTGTAGAAATGAAAAGCATTTTTGCTGAGACTACACTACAAATATTATTATGCACGATACATTAATACTAGTTAGTTTACAGATGCAACAGTAATTGATATAACAAGGAACTCACTCCTGTGATGGATGGAATGTTGGACTGCCACTTGACATGTTGGGTGTTACATAAGCCCTACTATCAAGACCCCTGCTGTCAAGACCCCTGCTGTCAAGACCTTGGTTTGTACTTCGACTGAATGACGAGGAATGAGTCATCGTGTTCACTCGAGACACTCGATGTACTGCCTGTCTTGGGGAAGCGGATGATGCGACAGGGATCATGTGTGGACAGGTAGTGGGAAAGCGTGTCCCAGCCTCCTCCCACTCGAACCATCACGTGTCTTCCCTTCAGCAACTGCAGCACACATGGTCAAACTAGATTTCATCGGTACTTACTCAAATCACAGTAAAATACACCAGACTATTCCATTAAATGCGAGCAATGTTATTACTACAATATATGCTGTGTAACCTGTGTCAAAATAAACAATGGCATAACTGAATTGCTTTATTCCTGAATTCATCATTGCAACAGGATTTTGGGCAGCAATTTTAATGTTTTTTATTTGGACACCCAAAACAGAACATCTCCTACGAAGGAGCCAGAAAATGCTATGCAAAATTAGAAAACATAACATTCTTCTGCTTCAGTTTTTCAGAAAGAATAAATTACATTCGATATCATTAAGAAAACCATTTCTCATTCAGGTTCTATATCTACATTACCCAAGAAAAAGATAATTTATTTTGGTCCCGGTCATATTATAAAGATATTTCAAAGAAGAAAACATGTAGGTGTGCATATGTGCATTACAAATAATAACATAATGTAAAATAAATGGAGACACAGTAGTTGCTTTCCTGTATATTAAAAACATGTTAAACTAATCTAAACAAAGTAACATACAGTATGTTTAACACCTCAACATAAAACAGGTGTTTATGTGTGTTCGTACACTGGCACTACATCCTTGTTAAGGCAAGAAAAGTTTCACATGTGCTGAATTTCGCTGGTCTCCTGCACGATTTCCCTTTAGTTTCGTTTAACATTGCAAAGGCAACAGGATGAGCTTGTGAAGTGGTGGAGTACCGGCCTTGCATGTATTTACTCACTGCAGCCCGGAGTCTGGATAATTTAGTCTGTACCACTTTGTACCAGTTAAAATGGAAACTGGGCACAAATAACATTAATAAATTAATTGCTTCCCAGATATGTTGGTTTGAGAACAAAACAGATCTATACCATGTAGTTAACATCCCTGTGGCCCATTCTCGCTAGCCACGGGTGGTAGAAATACTACAGTACCTGGCAAATCAACCAGTTGAAATGTGGATTTGTCAGTTTATCCCATGCCAAGTGTGGATGAATGCTGAATCATTTGTACTTAGTCCCACTTCATGTCTTGGTCGACATGTTTCTCTTAACTAGACTCGCCCGTGTCCAAACTTCAAAGAGCATTCCCATGAAATGCTCATCATTACCCGTCCGACCTGTGACAACGGGTCCACTACCAATTAAAGTTAAGTTCCTGAATGTGAGCCCTGTAAATCTGAATGAACAATATCATTGGTTAACACAGCAACAGAAAGTTCCACATTTCAACAGGTCGATCCTCCAGGGACACTGATGTAGCCAGAAGCCCTGGCAGAGAGGAAGCTGCAACTGGCACAGTGGGATACATAAGACAGAACGACTGACCCTGACAAACATCATCTTGCCACCGATGTTGTATTTGCCCTCAGACATCCTGCTGATCTGGTAGGCAGTCGGACAGCGACACTGGCAGCCCATCTCTTGCACCTGCCACCAAAACAACACACGCAGGTGTACAAGCAATACATATGTAAGACCACAAGAAATATGTAAGACTGGTCAAAAAGCTAACTCAAACTACATCCCATTTTAAAAATAAATCCATTATTAGGCAATTATTGAACATAATCTTACTACAAACAGACAGTTGTGAACTGGTCTATACACAGTGTGTGACACACACAGGACCGGGTTCAGGTATAATTGTAATAATACAGCATCACAAATGCTCATTACTTTTTATAAAAAAAGATCACATACTCATTATTGTTCATTTTTAGACTGTGTTTATGTAAATTCATGCATTCTAGCTGCCAAGGCTGGGTTCAGTTACAATGGTGAGTTACAATTACACATAACGTACAATTACACTGTTCTACCTACAGTTTCACTGTAAGTGATTACACATTGCACAATCACAATTGAACCAAATCCTGCTAGCACCAACCTCAACATCTAAGTCATCTGACTTTGCAGAGTGGAGACGCTTGCGTGGAACTTTGACCACTTGGTCTTGGGCACTGACAGCAATCTTCTCATGTATATTGTTCATCTGACATTCCTCACTCTCTATCTCTTTCTCCAGTCTCACAAGACCTGGTGGCTCAATGCCGTACTTGGCACCCAATCGGGCCAGTTGAAGTAGACAAAGAGCCACGGACTTCTCCTCCTTATGTTGCACTGTATGTAGGAAACACACCTACATAGATGTACACAAATAACTGTATGTAGGAAACACACCTACATAGACGTACACAAATAACTGTATGTAGGAAACACACCTACATAGACGTACACAAATAACTGTATGTAGGAAACACACCTACATAGACGTACACAAATAACTGTATGTAGGAAACACACCTACATAGACGTACACAAATAACTGTATGTAGGAAACACACCTACATAGACGTACACAAATAACTGTATGTAGGAAATACACCTACATAGACTACACAAATAACTGTATGTAGGAAATACACCTACATAGACGTACACAAATAACTGTATGTAGGAAACACACCTACATAGACGTACACAAATAACTGTATGTAGGAAATACACCTACATAGACTACACAAATAACTGTATGTAGGAAACACACCTACATAGACGTACACAAATAACTGTATGTAGGAAACACACCTACATAGACGTACACAAATAACTGTATGTAGGAAACACACCTACATAGACGTACACAAATAACTGTATGTAGGAAACACACCTACATAGACGTACACAAATAACTGTATGTAGGAAACACACCTACATAGACTACACAAATAACTGTATGTAGGAAACACAGCTACATAGACGTACACAAATAACTGTATGTAGGAAACACACCTACATAGACGTACACAAATAACTGTATGTAGGAAACACACCTACATAGACGTACACAAATAACTGTATGTAGGAAACACACCTACATAGACGTACACAAATAACTGTATGTAGGAAACACACCTACATAGACGTACACAAATAACTGTATGTAGGAAACACACCTACATAGACGTACACAAATAACTGTATGTAGGAAAGACACCTACATAGACGTACACAAATAACTGTATGTAGGAAACACACCTACATAGACGTACACAAATAACTGTATGTAGGAAACACACCTACATAGACGTACACAAATAACTGTATGTAGGAAACACACCTACATAGACGTACACAAATAACTGTATGTAGGAAACACACCTACATAGACGTACACAAATAACTGTATGTAGGAAACACACCTACATAGACGTACACAAATAACTGTATGTAGGAAACACATCTACATAGACGTACACAAATAACTGTATGTAGGAAACACATCTACATAGACGTACACAAATAACTGTATGTAGGAAACACATCTACATAGACGTACACAAATAACTGTATGTAGGAAACACATCTACATAGACGTACACAAATAACTGTATGTAGGAAACACATCTACATAGACGTACACAAATAACTATGTAGGAAACACACCTACATAGACGTACACAAATAACTGTATGTAGGAAACACATCTACATAGACGTACACAAATAACTGTATGTAGGAAACACATCTACATAGACGTACACAAATAACTGTATGTAGGAAACACATCTACATAGACGTACACAAATAACTGTATGTAGGAAACACACCTACATAGACGTACACAACTGTATGTAGGAAACACATCTACATAGACGTACACAAATAACTATGTAGGAAACACATCTACATAGACGTACACAAATAACTGTATGTAGGAAACACATCTACATAGACGTACACAAATAACTGTATGTAGGAAACACATCTACATAGACGTACACAAATAACTGTATGTAGGAAACACATCTACATAGACGTACACAAATAACTGTATGTAGGAAACACATCTACATAGACGTACACAAATAACTATGTAGGAAACACACCTACATAGACGTACACAAATAACTGTATGTAGGAAACACATCTACATAGACGTACACAAATAACTGTATGTAGGAAACACATCTACATAGACGTACACAAATAACTGTATGTAGGAAATACACCTACATAGACTACACAAATAACTGTATGTAGGAAACACACCTACATAGACGTACACAAATAACTGTATGTAGGAAACACACCTACATAGACGTACACAAATAACTGTATGTAGGAAACACACCTACATAGACGTACACAAATAACTGTATGTAGGAAACACACCTACATAGACGTACACAAATAACTGTATGTAGGAAATACACCTACATAGACTACACAAATAACTGTATGTAGGAAACACAGCTACATAGACGTACACAAATAACTGTATGTAGGAAACACACCTACATAGACGTACACAAATAACTGTATGTAGGAAATACACCTACATAGACTACACAAATAACTGTATGTAGGAAACACAGCTACATAGACGTACACAAATAACTGTATGTAGGAAACACACCTACATAGACGTACACAAATAACTGTATGTAGGAAACACACCTACATAGACGTACACAAATAACTGTATGTAGGAAACACACCTACATAGACGTACACAAATAACTGTATGTAGGAAACACACCTACATAGACGTACACAAATAACTGTATGTAGGAAACACACCTACATAGACGTACACAAATAACTGTATGTAGGAAATACACCTACATAGACGTACACAAATAACTGTATGTAGGAAACACACCTACATAGACGTACACAAATAACTGTATGTAGGAAACACACCTACATAGACGTACACAAATAACTATATGTAGGAAACACACCTACATAGACGTACACAAATAACTGTATGTAGGAAACACACCTACATAGACGTACACAAATAACTGTATGTAGGAAACACACCTACATAGACGTACACAAATAACTGTATGTAGGAAACACATCTACATAGACGTACACAAATAACTGTATGTAGGAAACACACCTACATAGACGTACACAACTGTATGTAGGAAACACATCTACATAGACGTACACAAATAACTATGTAGGAAACACATCTACATAGACGTACACAAATAACTGTATGTAGGAAACACACCTACATAGACGTACACAAATAACTGTATGTAGGAAACACACCTACATAGACGTACACAAATAACTGTATGTAGGAAACACACCTACATAGACGTACACAAATAACTATGTAGGAAACACACCTACATAGACTACATAAATAACTGTATGTAGGAAACACACCTACATAGACGTACACAAATAACTGTATGTAGGAAACACACCTACATAGACGTACACAAATAACTGTATGTAGGAAACACACCTACATAGACGTACACAAATAACTGTATGTAGGAAACACACCTACATAGACGTACACAAATAACTGTATGTAGGAAACACACCTACATAGACGTACACAAATAACTGTATGTAGGAAACACACCTACATAGACGTACACAAATAACTGTATGTAGGAAACACACCTACATAGACGTACACAAATAACTGTATGTAGGAAACACACCTACATAGACGTACACAAATAACTGTATGTAGGAAACACACCTACATAGACGTACACAAATAACTGTATGTAGGAAACACACCTACATAGACGTACACAAATAACCATACACTATGAGTATATCAAGAAACATCACGTCTTATCATAATTGATCTAGAGTTTGTATGCTTGTATGTTATGATGTACTCCTCCTAGATGCTTTGTATTTCAGGTGCCAAACTTTCAGGGGTTCATCTACCAACCCCATGGTTGGGTCGTCAGAACGACCCAACCATGGTTTCTTCAGAATTCACCGTGCTAGTACCCTTTCTATGAACAATCAAAATACCCATTGTAATTATTATGTACAGTTGTTCATAAAGTCATGCACCTTTTCTATGATTGTCCGAAGTTACGTAATACAAGGGGATGGTGTTACTATAACTAGATGTTACTATAACTGCCAGTATTATGCTGCAATTTCGAGTTGGATTTCAAGAAGCTATCAAGATATTGATGGGCAGCACCATGTACCAAGGCATAATGGATATTTTTGTAATAATGTTGTGTAATTTTACAGTCAAGTACGAACCACCAAGTTATCCCATCTGGAGGATGGGTATAAATAATTAGTAAATACAAATGTGCACATCGGGTTCAAAATTAACGTCTGCTTAATAGTTCTACTGACAGAACAAACAAAAATTGTACTGAACATGCAGCACCCCTAAGTACCATATCCTGGTAACTGTTCCGGCTTTCTAGTTAAGCCATTTATTGGTGCTTGTTGATAGGTCAGTGTCATCAAAAGTTTAGCATGCCCATTTGTATAATTGTATCCGTGCTGCAAATTTTTAAACCCAAATAATTTTGTAACAAATAACCCATTTCATTCTGACTACACATACAGGTGTAATTTGTTATTATAGGTAAGTATGCTAAATTTGTCAGAATGAAATAGATTAATATGTCACTACCTTTACCAGAAATGTTGTCATTCTGTGTTGTTTTATAAACAGTGTTGTGACTGATCAATTTGGTTGACCTTCAACATATCTGATACTCCCATAGAGGACAGATGTTACATTAAAAAAAAACAGTGACAGCTAATAACCATACCCACATATATAGTTCTATACATATATAATTATCTACTCATTGTGTAAATGTTAGCAGCATGAATGTCTAAAAACAAAATTGACAAATACTACACTGATAAAAATGGTTAGACTCTCGATAAGCCAATGGCTTCCTTATCCAATTACATTTTCACCAATTCCAATTCCTTTTAAAAACAAAACACACAATTCCAATTCCAGAATTAAACTAATACCCCTAGAAGATGTCTGACTTCCCACTAACACCCCTATCATTGCTACTCACCCAGCCCCTCTGTCTCAAACATGCACTCAGACTTGACGCCCCACTTCTGGCACCAGTGCAGGAAACTAGCAATGTTGTCCCGTGCAAACCATGTCCCTGACTTGGCCCGCTCACGGTACTTGATCGACGTCACTGGCACCTGGTGACAGAAACACACAGTCAGTGCAACTGTAAGGCGGGAGTGAAGGTTACGCTATCATTGCAAGACAAAACAATATTACATTATTGAACAATTTCCACTTTTATGAAGCACTAGTTTACACCCTTGCAATGTGTTCACAGAGCAACAAACGCAGCACAGCAGTTATTACCATTATTCACCTTCTGATCTTAAACTCTTTCCTGAACCATAATTATTTTGCTGATCATTTTATTTCACAGATTCGTCAATGGTGCAAGGAGGTGAACGAACATAGAAAGAGGCGAGCGAACCTCGGGACCAGACAGCCCCCAAAGTTAACATTAATATATAGAAATGTTATCACCAATTGCAACATGCAGGTGTTTTCCCGTTGCATAAGCCAATATTTTCTGGCAAATAAGCAACAGTTATGCCCTCTGGAGAGTGGTTCACCATTTTTTTAACAGGTAGAGAAGCATATCACATGAGCAGGAAACACGTAAGTAAATAACTCTAAGTAACTACCTTTGTGGTTTTTTTAAATACATCGTCAATTCGTAGATCAGAGGCCAATGGTGCAAGGAAGTGAATGAACGTAGAAAGAGGCAAGTGAACCTTGGCACCTGGGAGGAGATACTGCTAGACTGCCCCCAAAGTTAGACTGCTAGACTGCCCCCAAAGTTAGACTGCCCCCAAATACAAATATACCATGGCTACATCATGTTTAAACAGTCATAATCCAACTTATTTTACACTGTTACATTCACCTCATTGACGTGCTGAATAATGTTAGGAGAGATAAAGAAGTAACATTCAAAGAATCTTAATGCTTCTTTTTTTAGTGCAATCCACAACATTAAGAAAGAACACACATGCCTGTGATATGCTCCATAATACTGAATAAATATGTTCAGCTACTTTCATATGGTCAATTTAGTTGTTCATGCAATGCCTCTGATAAAGTAATTGAAATTCCTCTGAAGTAATAATTTTAGGATGAAATAAATGTTACATCAAACAATAATGGTTGAACAATAAAAAAACAAAAAGCCTGATGATTCCTATGTAATTATCAAGTTCACAATTCTGCATCTGAAAATGTGATCCTTGACAATCCGGAAAATATCCAGATATATTTCAATATGGTGTTCTTTATTGATGTATTTTTACTCCACGGCAAATGCAGGATGGTATAGAGTAATCACAAAATATTTAGCAAAAGAAAGCTGCATAGCCATGTGTTTTGCTGACAAGTTGATGGTTGAATGTGTCTGTATACCCAAGGTTCAGAAATGCCTTGTTGCACAGAAATGGCAGGGACAAGAGTTTAGGAAACAAATCAGTGTCCTACTTTGGGTACCACGTCTGGTGTCTGCTGAGCTTGTTGTGCCTTTGATTGCAGTAGTTGAGCCAACTGACATAGGTAGACGCCATTGTCTAGCACACTCATGAATGTGTCAGCACTGATCTGTATACCTGTACAAACACAATTAAATATTTGCAGTTACTGTGCAGTGCTTATGCAACAACATACTTCCTGAGGCATAAGCACATTTATCAATCATATTCAACATGTATTCCAAAGATCCAATCTCATAAAGCTGTCAATCCCTGGAGGATTTTTAGGCGTGAGAAATTTTTTCCAATCATGGGCCGCAGGCTTCAAAATCCCCCAGCCCATTGACTTCTGTGAATTTCAAGAGAATTTGGAGACCTCTGAAGACATTCTTTATTCCAAAAGTAAAGTTCATCTTAAACATGTGCTTGCACTGCTTTCTAACAGGTAATCTCATTGTTGATGCTCAGTTGTTTATCCATCACTGACATTTCATACGTTATTCAGCAAAAGGTGGATATTACTGGTAAAATAAACAAGGCCTTCACTTACGACACACACAAATAGATTATGTGTCTCATGTTGGCAAAAATGGTGACATTTTTTTCCATAAATTTCATTGCTAAAGACTATAAAAATATGCTTGACATTTCATACCTTTGCCATGAGACCGTGACATTTAATGCAAAACAGTGATTCTGATGGCTTATATGTGAGAGTTGACAGGTGTGTAATCTCCAGATCCACACAAATGCCAGGAATTACATGAATTGGCATCTTGAACAACATGTGTCTCTCACCTGGGATGTACATCTTGAACAACATGTGTCTCTCACCTGGGATGTACATCTTGAACAACATGTGTCTCTCACCTGGGATGTACATCTTGAACAACATGTGTCTCTCACCTGGGATGTACATCTTGAACAACATGTGTCTCTCACCTGGGATGTACATCTTGAACAACAACATGTGTCTCTCACCTGGGATGTACATCTTGAACAACATGTGTCTCTCACCTGGGATGTACATCTTGAACAACATGTGTCTCTCACCTGGGATGTACATCTTGAACAACATGTGTCTCTCACCTGGGATGTACATCTTGAACAACATGTGTCTCTCACCTGGGATGTACATCTTGAACAACATGTGTCTCTCACCTGGGATGTACATCTTGAACAACATGTGTCTCTCACCTGGGATGTACATCTTGAACAACATGTGTCTCTCACCTGGGATGTACATCTTGAACAACATGTGTCTCTCACCTGGGATGTACAAGTTAGTCATTTGTGACGGACACAAAGACATGAACACCCAGTAAATAGAACAACACAACCTTGGCTTGGTAATGGCTAACAACCACCATCACACTATCAGACGTGCTTTGAGGGTGTCTGCAATAACAATACAAAAAACTTCTCCCACGTAATCCTCAGAAACCCGAACTCAGAGGCGCATTAACACAAAAGGGCTAAGCAATCTCAAAATTGGTACACAAGAGTAAAATTGTCAACAGATGGATCGATACACTAGGGAGCTAAGCACAATTAAAAAGGTAAGTTTTCAGATGACGACAAAATTATATAAACGGTTCCTGCTAACCTACCACTAACATGGAGTGAATTCCAAAGAGTTGGTGCAGCAACCGGGAAATCCCTAGTTCTAGTTTCAACTTTAGGAATAAAAACTAGATGAGATAACTAGATGATCCAAGTGATTCACAGTTTGTCCACTCACCTAGGGTCTTACATAGCCAGTCAGCGAGGTCATCTTTGATGGGCAGAAGGGCTTCCTCCCTCCACTTGGCTAATATCTCAAAGTCACCATCCTCACCGGTCAAGACTGACGGCCGTGGTCCACAGTTGCCAACATCATGATTGTCACCACCACCACTGTGACATGATGACACAGACTCGACCGTCACACTCTCCATGGCGTGTCACCGAGCAGTCATACCGTCCTCTCCAGCGTCACAGATTACCTAAATATCACAAAGGTCAGTTAGCAACTTAAATATAACATGTTGTACTTGTCGACTGTTATTCCATGTCTAGTGAGTAGTGTGAAAAGTTAATGCTAGATGGCCAAAGATTGATGTCCTTGCATAATGCCGTTTGGGCTTACAATGCATGCCTGGTTTTGTTATCATGCTTTACCATTCTGGCCCGTGGGTGTAAGACATACTTAGATACGCATACATGCATGAATGCACACAGACAAAAACAAGCATGCATGCATGCACACACCTACTCTCTTTCTCACACCCACACACGTGTGTGTGTGTGCGTGCGTGCGTGCGTGCGTGCGTGCGTGCGTGCGTGTGTGTGTGCGAACAGAATGACAACACTACAAAGTACCAACCGTTTAAGTGACACTGATCAACTGGTGCTGTAAATGAGCCCAGATGAGCCTGCACAGACTCCTGCTGCCAGTGTAACACTGAATGACTGCTTCTTCTGCTTGATGTGCACATTAATTGCACCACAGATTAAACATGCCAAGCCATTACCCTGAGCAACTTATTAAATGCTACTTGCATTACTGAATTCCTGCTAGTGTCATATGGACAATAAAGGTATACTTGTACTGTGTTCAATCACGTATTAATGATAAACCCTTCAGGTGGATTTATTCCAGACTGGTAATGTGGTTTCTCTGTGAAATGGTGATTATAATGATCATTACAAAATAAAAACCACTACACCCTGGATGGCATGAAACAGCCATATTAAATGGACCAGCTTGGGTGACAAAACTTATCTCATCAATGCAGAAAACCAACCTACCAGTCAAATGCTCGACACACAATTTATTGTCACCGTCGAACCACAGAGCATTCAACACTGAAGAAGAAGCTGTGTGAGAGAGTAGGCCAGAAATGTAAGTCAAGTCCAGAGGGACATGCTCAGCGGAAGCAGAATGGCCACACCACCTGAATGCGGACCAGGTGTGCAATAACAGCCCCAGGCATACAAGGCGATTAACACTACTTTGTAGTTGTGCAACAGCCTGGTACTCAGTGGGTTCCATAGGGGCCATATCAATGACAGCATGTGAACTTCAAATATTTTTTTTCAAAGTTGGTATGTGAAGTGGAAATGGGTTTTCGGCAAAGGTATCGCACTGGAATGATATTGAATCAGAGTGCTGAATAACCTATGACCCAACCCTGCCCACAGCTACCCTGATAATCCCATGCATGGGAATTTCCCAATAATATGTCAAATTTGTCAATGTTGTTGATATTTATTTGTCAATTTCTTTGTCAACAACTTTCATCCAGTCACAAAATAAAATATTCATGGATTAACAAATAAGGCTAATTAATCTATTGTCTGCAGTAGTATACATTGTACTGGTATTCTCTAGAGGTGGTCTATGTGCAACATAGATTAGAATGGTTTTGGTTCACACACAATATTATACAGTGTACACATAGGCGCACATGTCCATTCACATGAGCTTTTGTAATGCGACGCAACCAAATATAGATCTTTCTTGACTTGAAAGCTTCACTAACAAGCCAATAGCAACTATGGCATAGTCCAAAGTCAACATATTGGTACGAAACAAATTACCTGCAGATTTTCCTGGGAATATACTGAAAATATCACCAAGCTATACTCACCAACAAACGTGTATGTAATGACTGCTAGAATACAGCACAACTGGTCCTTACGTGGTTCATGTACAAGTACAGTTAGGGTCTACGGTTACTTGCCCCTCCAATAATACTGCTGCCTGTTAACAAGATTGGATGGTGTTCCCAGTCTTCCAGTTCATCATGTACAATGCCCTTCTGCATGAACTGACATGCTAATTAGTGCAGACAGCAACTGTCAGATCGACGGGTGGACCTGATCCAACGCATTCAGTCTGCGAACTGCTCATCAGAAACTCTACGTGTATCCACTATCCAGCCAATAATTACAAGAGTCGTGTCACCTGTGCTTCCTGTATAGCGTTGAGCTGCATGACGCATTCTCAGCAAGATGACATTCCTATTCCTGACCACACCTGGCTGTCAGACATCTAGAATCAGCAGGACACTTACGTTGCAGCAGTACCAAGCAGCCAACACTACTGTCTATAGTTACCTTGGATCAATACATAAGAATAAGCCAATTATATATGTATTCTGAGCTGATAATTTCCAATTTGTCCGCCGGCTACGTGCTGAGTGCACAGTAATGCATGCATGTATACTAGTGCCCTGAGTGGGCCTAGAATTTTATCCCAAGCCCGGCCCGCAATTAGCAGTTACAGTCCAGGCCCGGCCCAGGCATTGTATACGTGCATAAGTACCTTGGTACTTGCTCTTCTAGAAAGTGTTCCACCAGTGGCATCACTGTAAATACACAAAAGACGTGCCCACAACACCAGTGCCCTAGCAACTAGACAATTGTTTTGTGCGATGGAGAAAAGCTTTCTGTAGACAATTGCTAAAAAAATTAATGTTCCAGTCAATGTTCACTGAATCATATGCCATCAAAGCATATTTTGTCCCAATATCTTTTTATGCTTAAACTGCACACCAATTAACTTCTTTCCTGTGTAAAATTCCTGAAAATTATAGAACTCATTAGTGAGAAATCATGCCCAAACCTGATACACCTCAATTTTGAGCAAGCCTGGTGACTGATTATGAAACGTTTGGCCTAATAACCAGTGTTATTATGCGAGACATCACTGAACGAACATTACTGTAAATTTGAAACTATGATAAAAATAATGCATAATGCAGAATATCATTAACACAGAAGTGCTCTCAAAAAAATCTAATTGATAACATGCTGCCTATATTTTAATGGGGATTCTGCCGATGTAATGGTGGTTGACTCCCATTAGTGGTCTGTGCCCACATGCTGTCTCACAGTGGTCTGTGCCTACCTGCTGTCTCACAGTGGTCTGTACCTACCTGCTGTCTGACACAGTGGTCTGTGCCTACCTGCTGTCTGACACAGTGGCCTGTGCCTACCTGCTGTCTCACAGTGGTCTGTGCCTACCTGCTGTCTGACACAGTGGTCTGTGCCCACCTGCTGTCTGACACAGTGGCCTGTGCCTACCTGCTGTCTCACAGTGGTCTGTGCCTACCTGCTGTCTGACACAGTGGTCTGTGCCTACCTGCTGTCTGACACAGTGGCCTGTGCCTACCTGCTGTCAGACATAGTGGTCTAAGCATACCTGGTGCGTCACATAGTGGTCTGTGCCCACCTGCTGCCTCACATATTGGTCTGTGCCCACCTGCTGCCTCGCATAGTCACTGGCTGTACTCATGTTGTCCTACCTGTACTACCTGCTGAGTTCAATCTTAGCTCAATTATCTCATCATGACAATGTGCATAGGAAACCTTAGTTAATTATGACTTTTAATTCTAACAAATTACTATGGTGATTGGCAGTTTCATCCATATCAGATGATGATGATTCTTCTAACACAGCTCATGACTCTGATTACCATAGAAAGAGAACATGTTGTACCATGAATTTATATCATGACAAAATAAATAAATTGTATATAATTAATGCATCAGGCACACAAGTTCTTACAGGGGCCGGTTGTCTTGCCTAACCACCAGTGGCTCCTCTGGTGTTTTGTCCTGAAATGTCAAAGCAGTAGACACCGCAATGGCTCAAGTGGAACATAAATTGAATCGCAAGAATAATGGACACATATTGATTGTGGGCCTACCACTACATGTATGAACAAGGTCAACAGTTCACATAACAACTGCTATCATTACTGCTACTAGGAACGTCAGCATTTTACATAGCCTGAAGAATAAAGTTCACCATGAAGAAATGTCCATATTTTTTTCTGATTTCAGAAGTGTGTTGCTCCATAATTAATAAGCACATAGTTGTAATATTAAATATTTGTTCAACAATTGAGGTGGCCTTATTGAAGAAAACACCTAAATAGCTGTAATGAATGACATTTCAGAGAATCTTGGAGCAGCAGCGATTTGATTTTGGTGCAGAGATTTGATAGAAAAACGTGGAATATCGACTAGAATAAGTATTATTATTGCATATATATTATACCTAAACGTATTGTAGACAAATATTAGGAAACAGTTTTTGTTAATTATTAGACAGAGGCAGTATTTTAATGTAAGTTAGTTCAGGACTCCGACAGGGAAGTCAGCGAGCGATATAATAGGGTTGTTACCATTTGAAAATTGAGATAGCATACTGAATAGTTAGAAAGAGTGGAATATTGGTTAGAATAACTATTACTATTACACATATATTAAACACAAGCTTCTTATAGACATATATTAAGAAATAATTTTTTTTAACAGACGCAGTATTTTTCCCGGACTCTTATTGACATATATTCAGCGAGTGATAAAGGGGTTTTGTTTACAGGTCGTGAAGTAAACTGGTGTATCAAACTATCGTTTACATTGTTGAATATAGATGAGATAAAGTGACAAATTTACATAAATGACCTACATAAGGCAATATCTGACACAGTTGGAGTAAACGTTCTCGATAAAAAGGAATTAACAGCAGGATTTTAGCGTAAGTTGGTATACACTGAGTTCATTGTTTTGTTTACACAGTGTTCTGTGTATTCGCTAGGTGGCAGGCACATTTTGGTTCATGTGTGCTTAGTAGAAAATAAATAGTTAGCAAATATATTACTCTCGATATTAAATTAAATCCTAAATAACCCAGCCTAGTGTTCTTTTGAACACAAAAACAGCCTTATTCAAGGCTAATGTAGCAATCAAATTAAGACTAAATTCTGTGATGGCGCTGTGCAAACGGCAGGTAAAGGCCACCAGGCATTTAATATGCAGCAGTTGCAGTAACTGGTGGACTTCGTCAAGTCCGGGTGTGAGACGTCCTGGGCTGAGGTTCAGGTGGATAGTTTTAGCTTTAAGTGTAGGGGATGTGTGAAGATGAAGGAACTACAGGTGGAGTTGGTACAGCTGCTCGTTGTGGCAATGGTGGGAAGGGAACAGGTGGTTTGTGCCAGTGGTTCCAATGGGGGGACAGTAGATGATAAAGTGGGGGAAGACGATGAGAGAGATGCTAGGGAGAGCTCACCTCAGCCTTGGAGGAGGCTGAGAGGAGGTAAGGTGACAGGTCGTAGGGAGACAGGACGTAAGGAGACAGGATGTAAGGAGATGGGACGTAAGGAGATGGGACGTAAGGAGACGGGAAGGAAAGAAACGGGAGGGAAAACAACTGGAGCGAAGGAGAGGGGAGTGGGGGAGACAGGAGCGAAGGAGACGGGAGGGAAGGAGACGAGAATGAAGCCGATTAGAGTGAGGGAGACGGGAGGGAAGGTGTCAGGAGCAAAGGCGACGGGAGCGCAAGTTAGCCAGGAGATGGGAGGGAAAGGTGACAGGTTGATGGGTGTGAGAGAGATTGATAACAGTCTGCCAGGTGACAAGGCTGCAGGACAGAATATTGATTGAGGGGTGAGGAAGAGACCGAGGGTGTTTGTGGGGGACTCGATAGTTAGGAAGATCGACAGAGTCTTAAACAAGGGAGATGACATGGTGGTCTGCTTGCCTGGGGCCAAAATAGAGGCGATAACTGAGAGGATAAAAAACATTGTGGGTTCGGGCAAGGGTGGATCTGTTTTAGTACATGTAGGGTCAAATAACGTAGAGAGGGAGGGTACAACTGCCATAATTAGGAAATACAGGCAGTTGGTCAGAACACTAAAACAGGTAATACTGTCAGGGATTTTACCAGTAATAGGAAGGAGGGGTCAGAGATACCGAAATTGCCGGGGGAAAACAATTAACATGCTAGTGCAGAAGCTATGTAGGGAAGAGGAAGTTGGATTTGTGGGGAAGTTTTGTTGGGAGGGCTCATATGTACATGAAGGATGGGCTTCATCTAAGTGGAAAGGGGCAGCAGTATTTGCGGACGAACTCTCAGCAGCAGTAGATAGGGGCATGGATACCAAAACAAATATTTTTGGTAGTGAACATTGTTTAAACTAGAAGTGCATTGTTTAAACTAGAAGTGGGGTTACTCAAGCAGAACAAGAGGCCACTAGTACAGACAAACCAATAACAAATCGTCCTGCAAACATCTCTGAAACAGGTCATAGATGTGTGTGTTTAAATGCAAGGAGCATAGTAAATAAGAAAAACGAATTAAACATTATGGTAGAAGATACTGACCCTCATATAACTGAAATAACCGAATCAACATAGACATAACAGATGCTGAATTAGGACTGACAGGATACATGATGTTTAGGAGAGATCGAGTAGGAAGAAGGGGAGGGGGAGGTATTTTATATGTTAAAGAATCTATTCAGGCTTACGAAATAAAATTAGAAAGGGAAGCAGATTATGATGAAGCTGTTTGGTGCAAAATAGTTTCAGGAAATTCAAAATTAACTATTGGATTAGTTTACCGAAGTCCAAACATAAACAAAGAGGATAACACAAAATGCTATAAAGGAAGTTAGTAAAGGGAAATGTATCATAATGGGAGATTTTAACAATGGACACATACAATGGAAATCTCTAGAGAGTACAGGGGGTGATGACCAACACTTTCTTTTTTTAATTCAGGATAGCTTCCTTACTCAGGATAGCTTCCTTACTGTGCTAGAACCAACCAGGGGAGAAAATGTATTAGGTATAGTTTTGTCATCACAAAAAGAATTAGTGGACAATGTAAAAATACTGGAACCATTGGGTAACAGTGACCATAATCAAATACATTTTGACATCAATGTAAAATCAGAAAGTAAAAATAAAAAAACGCACAGGAGAAATTTCAACAAAGGTAACTATAAAGTTATGAGAAAATACTTAGCAAAGCTAGATTGGAATAATATGCTGATGAATAAGAGTGCAATAGAATGTTGGAATATTCTAAAATATGAAATTGAGAGTATCATCGATAAATTTGTTCCCTTGAAAAACCAAGGAAAACGGTCTAGAAAGAAACACTTGTCAAAAGAAGCTATTAGAAAAATAGCGTTCAAGCAAACTATGTGGAAGGTTTATAGGTGTACCAGAAAGGATGAAGACTATGCTGCAAATTACAAAGAGGTACTTAATGCAGCTACAACTGAAATTAGACAATCTAAAAGAAGCTATGAGCAAAAACTAGCATGTAACATAAAAAATTACAGCAAGAGTTTTTATGCATATGTCAGGAGTAAACAAAACGTACAAGACAAGGTTGGACCTCTAGAAGACAGTGCTGGAAATATAATATCACAGGGGTTTTTAATGGCAGAAGCCCTAAATGGTTACTTCAGTTCAGTGTTTACCAGAGAGGATATTAGTTCATTACCAGAGAGGATATTAGTTCATTACCAATTCTAGATGCTAAATTTCAGGAGGCTAAATCTGACTATTTAGGACTGTTAATTGTAACTCCAGAAATGGTAGATAAAATAAAGGCAATGAAGGATAACAAATCACCGGGAGTGGATGGGATTCCTCCAAAACTACTAATGGAAACAGTAGAACAAATCAGTATACCACTTGCAAGAGTGTTCAACTTGTCATTAAAAGAGGGAGTTGTTCTGTTGGAATGGAAAGAAGCAAACATCATACCATTATTTAAAAAGGGTTCGAGAAATAAGTCAGAGAATTACAGATCAGTAAGTTTAACGTCAGTGATTTGTAAATTATTAGAAAGGTTAATTAAAGACCATGTCGTGGACTTCCTTGTTAAGCAAAAATTATTAAATTCATCTCAACATGGATTCCTAAAATCGAGGTCATGCTTAACAAATATGTTATGTTTTTTGGAAGAAATCACTAAGTGAATAGACGTTGGATCGCCAGTAGATATTATCTACTTAGAGTTTCAGAAAGCTTTTAACAAAGTGCCACATCAAAGATTACTACTTAAATTAAAAGCCCATGGTATCGGGGATAGCATAATTGACTGGACAGAACAATGGCTGACTGACAGAAGACAACATGTTGTAGTAGATGGAGAAGCTTCAAACTGGAAATCAGTTTTGAGTGGGGTACCACAAGGATCAGTATTACGACCTTTATTATTCTTAACATATATCAATGACTTGGACGACAATATAACAAGTAACGTACTCAAATTTGCGGATGACACAAAAGTGTTTAGAATGGTTAACACTGATGGTGATAAACAACATTTACAAAACGATCTAGACAGATTAGTGAAATGGTCTGAGAAATGGCAGATGTTGTTAAATTTTGGGAAATGTAAATGCCTATATACAGGACACGGGAACTTGGATGTAAACTATAAAATGGGAGATACTGTTCTGGGTACCACTAAAAGAAAAGGACTTACGAGTTACAATAAGTGCTGATATGAAAGTTTCAGAGCATTGTGGTATTGCAGATTCAAAGGGTAATCAAATTCTTGGGTCAATTAGAAGAAACATACCATACAAGGAAAGAAAGCTAATTATACCTCTGTATAAAGCAATAGTTAGACCTCATTTAGAATATTGTATACAAGCATGGAGACCATATCGTAAGAAGGATATAGATATGCTTGAATGCATACAGAGGAGAGCAACTAAAATTATACCAGAACTGAGAGACCTTAGTTATGAAGAATGCCTGAAAGAATGTGGTTTAACAACTATAGAGACAAGGAGGTTAAGAGAAGATCAGATTGAAGTTTTTACGATATTGAATGGGTATGAAAATATTGATAGAAATACGTTCTTCTCACTCAAGAAGGATAGCAGAACTAGAGAACATGAGGTAAAATTAGTAAAGGATCAGTGTAGATTGGATATCAGGAAATACTCATTCTCACAGAGGACAATAAATGAATGGAACAAATTGTCTACGGATTGTATAACTGCTAGCAGCGTGAATATGTTTAAAAACAAGGTTGACACATATCTCAGGAGGGCGGGTTATACGTAGATGAACATTGTTGGACTCTCAATAAGCCAATGGCTTCCTTGTCCACTTGCCATCTGGGCCTTTGGCTTGGATGGCAAATCTTGTTAAACACTTCTGTGCACACCACATGCACAGCATTAAATTTATAGATAAACGTTTTGATTGATCTCTTCAATCAATCAATCAATCAATATCAATCAATCAATCAATCATTTATTTCCAACACACAGTTACAATGCTAGAAATAACAACAAATTACTACAAAATTTGCAAAAAGTGTAAATCAACTAAGAATCTATTTCTATCATATACGTGATCTCCGTTGAATTCGGTATTACATATCTATATCTACTGCTAAAACAATACCAACAGCATTAATTAGTAGCCGCCTTGACTATTGTAATTCACTACTATATAACACTGCTAAAAGAGACTTTGCTAAACTCCAACTCAAACTTTCACCATCACTACCACTACTTAAACAGTTACACTGGTTTCTTGTTTCTTATCGAATTAATTATAAGCTGTCCACTCTTACATATCATGCTCTATCTACACAACAACCACCATACATGGCTACCCATCTTTGGCCCGCGGGTATGGGCCGGGCCTGGGCCTGAAACTTGCAGGCTGGGCCAGGCCTGGGCCTAAATTCTAGTTTGCAGGCCTGGGCCGGGCCGGGCTTAAAAAATTATTGCGGGCCTGGGCCGGGCCTGGACTCTAACTGCTAATTGCGGGCCAGGCTTGGGATCAAATTCTAGGCCCGCGCAGGGCACTAATGGCTAGTCTCCTGCATCTTTCAAATATCCCTAGGCAGCTCAGATCATCAATTTCACAACTTATTGTGCCTAAAACAAAACTTAACTTGGTCAAACGGGCTTTCTCTGTCACTGTGCCTCAGGTTTGGAATGAACTCCCCATCACTTTGAAAACATCTGAAACTACAGCTATTTTCCGAAAAAAAACTCAAGACATATTTATTCAAAATTGCATTTCCACCATAAATCTTCGGTTGTCCCTCGTTCTGATAATGACTTTTGCACATCCCTGTTCATAATTATGCTTAATGATTCTGTTTTATTGCACCTCTGAGCTCAGGTTCCTGAGGATATAGGCGCCATAGAAGTTAATTATTATTATTATTAAGAATATAAAAAATGGTGAGATAGGCAAGATAGAAGGCGCAGTCCCAGTCTGGTCTCTCACTCAGGTGCCCCTCTCACTCTCTGTCAGTGTCACATGGAAGGGCACAGATCATTATTAAGTTTTCTGTATGCGACCATATTAAAAAAAATTTTCCTGTACACAAAATAATGATTCGGATTTTATCACAATTCCACACATTGTTGCCTGTCATGTCATTGATCTGCTGTAGACTTTTCTTCAAAGTCTACAATTTTGTTTCAAGAAAATCAACAGATGACGAGATGCTCTCTGTCAGATGTCACAAATCAAGATTTTGTCTATATACCTATAATATATAACCAAAGGGAAAACAGCGAACTAGAACTACCAAGTGCAGTAGGACAAGTGAAGCTGGAGGAGATTGGGGATGCAGAGGTGGAGGGAGCAGTGAAGAAGATAAAGAGAGGCCACGCGACAGATATTGAAGTGTGCGTGGAGATGCTGGTAATGCCAATGGCTGAACGTGCCGGCCGGCCTGCCGGCCAATGTGTTTTTTTCTGTTCAGAAAAAAAAATATCAAGATGCAAAAATCGTTGAAAGGGGTACCGTCTCAAAATCTGGGACTTGATTCGTATGCCATGGACCATGAAGTGAAACAGTGATCAATCCCCAGACGTCAGTGTCAGTCGGCGAGTCGCGGCGAAGCCTGAGCCTGAGGCTGAGCTGAAGCTCCTGAACCCGAAGAAGGGCCGAACCAGTCAAGACGCGTCAGCGTTTAGCCTTAATAATTAAGTTAATTTACGGCGTCGTCAGCAACCAATATTATTCAACTCCATATTATTTGAACTTGTGAAGTTGAGTGTACGTGCTACTTACGCGAAATGTCACAACCTTTACATATATGCAAATTCCAAATGTAAGCGATCATAATAATCGCTTAGTCAACCCTGTGTCAAGCTCTAGTCAAGATAAACAAATCTGACTTCGGAAACGCTGTGTCCTGTGCAATTTGTAACAGTTGTGTTGATTGGGTCTTATACAGATAAACACGAATGAGAACGATTGTTACAAATGTATGAGCTTGTGTCGTGAGTTTTGTTTATAAGTATTTGGCAGGGCGCGGGAACCAACGCAAAACCACTGACTTTTGGTCAAACAAATTATTTATGAAACACATTCTATTGACGTGTCGTCAATCATAGTTGGGAAACCCAACGATGCACAAATACTGGTCTGCCGCAATATTGCGTTTACTGCTGTCAGCTACAAGCTTAACTACCCAGACCCGCGAGGTGGCGCCACCACTGCAGTTAGGGTTTATTTGTGAGAGCAGAATTTTGTGGACGAGTGAGTGGAAGTGATGCTTTTGTGCACAGTATCATCTAAGCTTTGAAATGATGTCATTTGTCAGTTGGTATACCTGTTGCTTAAGGACATAATGGCCATCAGGCAAGATGCACTCATATTTTGGAAACCGGTGAATTTCATTGCAGAAATGCAGGGGTGTCATGCATGCATTGAAGCAATTTGTTCGAAAAGGAGGTATGTCATTTTCACGAATTTCACACACCAGGTGTCTTAGGTGGTCTGTCATTTGCTGTGAATTGAAAAAAATATAGGATAAATTTTCAATGTAGGCGCAAGAACGTTATAATGGTCGTCAATGGTAAAAGTGACTGTGGTCCGTGCCCAAATACGCTCGCTTAGTGCCCAGCTCCTTCAAAAAGAAGAAGTAATATGTGTCACGGAGAATCCGTGTCACTGCTCAACAATAGTAGAACTTTGTTTTTTGGATGAATTGAACAACAATTCTTTGTCTTGCGTGCAACTTACTCAGTCAGACACAAAATGTGGCGCCACATGGTGGGCCGGCCACCAACTAACAAGTAGCGACACGTAGAGTTTGTAAGTAGTCTTACTCCACTCATGTGTGTTTAGCAAACGTCTACCCTTACATTTAGTGACGGAAATGGTAATGTATCATTCAGTTGCAAAGCCAGAGAACAACATGTACCATTGGGGCAAAGAATTATACATATATTAAAAGCACGTGGCGGTTTGTTTGTAGCCCAGAAAGACGCTCGCCATGCGGCGGATGCTACGCCCTTCACACAGAGCGGTGCGGTGTTGGCGCTCATTTTCACGGTCTAATTCGATTGTCGAATTAAATTTGCCCTCACATTGTTAACTTAGATGCACAATTCACTGGTCCAAATAAATGTGTATTCTAAAACGAAAAATGTATACCGCTTGCGAATGAGAAAATGGTAAATGTTTTATGCTGCACTGCAGGCTACCAGATTTTGTCCAGCTCGGCTGAGTCCAGAGAATTTTGAAGCTAATTCTAGCCTATATATATATATATATATATATATATATATATATATATATATATATATATATATATACATATACATATACATATAAATATATATATATATATATATACATATACATATACATATAAATATATATATATATATATATATATATATATATATGCACGCACGCATCCACACAAAACAAATTATATACGTACATACTACATATTTACGTTCATACATTCATCATTCATGCAAGCATGCGTACGCACGCACATACACACGCGCGTACAGCTGAAAAACTTAGCATGCTAACTATTTACCATAAATAATACTGAGTATGGAAAATGGATAACACATCAAAAGTAAATGTGTTATAAATATCATAATATCATAAATACTTGAACCTCATATGTATCTCAATTTCCATCGCATCCATCCTAAAACAGACATAGTTTACACTAGCGAAGAGTAATTCACCTAACTTAGGAACAAGCCAGGATAGCACGCTGTTTGTTGATGTTGTTCTGCTCTAAGCGCATGTGCACATGCGTGACCTACTTCGGTTTGTTAGCATAGCAACCCCGAATACGCCTTAGCCTGGGCTTGGCTGTGGCTTTGGCTCGATGTGGCTTTTAACTTTAAGGGTGCTTAAATGGAATGGGAACATGGGTGGTATGGCACCTAATACTGGGGTAATTTCCCTTAGATGGCTTTTGGGAATTAAGCTCATGGGGAAGAAAGATATATACTGTTTGGCTGGGATTTTATTGATAATTTATACTAATTTTCCTGTACCCACAGCATTATGGAGGGAAGGAAAATAATTGAACATTGTAAGAGGAAGTTGAAGCACCGTATTGAAGTAACTGTATATTGTACATAAGGCACCTCTAAGATTATGTATCAGTAGAACCAAATAACTGCACTGAAAGAAGAATTGAAACTGGTTGGGAAAACCTGGCATGAACTTAGTTGGCTCGCCCAAGACCGTGTTGGCATGCGTGGATGAGATTTTTGGCGCTGTATGATTGAATGGGTGAACGAGAACCAAACTCGATCAACATGGTAATTGAGAAAAGAAACCAAAATTTATTTAAAAGGCTCTGTCTTGGGATCAAGACAGACAGTTCAATCAATCAATCAGCAAAAGTACAAATTCCATTATCACAAAGTTCAACACCATTTGCAACATGTAAAAAATAAAATAAACAATAGAGTGTTGGTGGAAAGGGAGTGAACAGAAGTGTGATATATGGTTCACTCCCAACAAACAGTTGGAATTGAAATAACCTTCAATATCAATTAATATTTGTTCCTGTTGCCAGTACACCCTTCAGAGTTTAGACTATTGTGGCCCAAGTCTCAGACCTGGATAATAATACTCGACAAAGCAACCAACAACGTTGACTAACAATAGATAGTTGTTTGTTATGTCACTGATCCTGCCAAACAACTATCTGGAAGGACCATATAATCATAACAAACAACTATCTACTAGGGCCACCTGATCATAGCAAACAACTGCCTACAAGGGCCATATGGTTATAACAAACAGTTGTCTACAAGGGCCATATGGTCATAACAAACAGTTGTCTACAAGAGCCACCTGGTCATAACAAACAACTGTCTACAAGGGCCATATGTTCACAACAAACAACTGCCTACCAGGGCCATATGGTCATAACAAACAGTTGTCTACAAGAGCCACCTGGTCATAACAAACAACTGTCTACAAGGGCCATATGTTCACAACAAACAACTGTCTACAAGGGCATCCTGGTCATAACAAACAATTAGTTATAAGGTCCTTCTGGTCATAAAAAACTGTCTAGTAGAGATTGATGTGGCAACATGTTGTTTTGAAGTCAATACATCATGATCTAGTGCTTATGTGCATGTTCCTTAGCAGTCATTCAAGTAACAGGTATCTAGATATTGATGGAACATGCCAGTTCTCAACTGGGCCTACATAAAAAATTAATGGACTTGAGTCTAATTCTTTTCAGTGTTGTCATCAACCTGGTAATCAATGATATTATGTTCAAGAAAGCCACAGTAATGTGCATTTCTCGTATTGGATGTGTAACTATTCTCTGAATCGTTGTGTTTCAGTGATGCCTCGCTGCCTCAGTGGACATGGGTAGTCAAGGAGATAATTGGCGTCACACCAATGGCAAACATTTCTCAGCCGTAACAAATGTTATGTGATGTATGTGATGTAGATATATAAAGGTATATAAAAACTATGTACTGTTGTTTGTAGCTGAAACATGTTCATTGTGCTGTGCTTACATGGCTGCTCTAAATATTACATTTAAGTACATGCATGTTCATTTGTTAAATAATAATATTACCTCTCAAAATGAATTAATAAATTTGGATAGACGTTGAACTTAGAATTTAAAAAATCTCATCTGGATACCTTATTATAAACGAGGTTTGCAGCAAGATGTATCAGTCTTGGTTTAAACAAGCATATCTGTATTCTGCAGATAAACTAAAAAAATATCACATAAATGTAATAATTATAATAAATAGACACTTGGAATTTTTTATCTCATATATATAAATACCGTATTATAAACAAAGTTTGCAGCAAAAGTCTTGGTTTAAACAAGCATGTCTGTATTCTGCATATAAACTAAAAGGAATATCACATAAATGTAATAATTATAATAACAAATTATTAACAATAAACCTAATAAAATATACATTTTATCTGCCTAATTGTCATGAGTAAAAAAACATGGAAGTAAACACAATACTGCTTAAATTAAAATACATTCACACACAAGTGTGTCCAGCACAAGAATTATTGAAATTACTGTGCCATTTCCAGAAATTGTGCACTTGTTTTTGTACCAATCCATGCATAGACAAGTAGTCTGTTGGCCCACTGGGAAGAGATAGTTTGTCCTGCTAGCAGGTTTTTTTGTGTGTGCGTGTGTGTGTGGTTTATGTGCATCCCTGACAGCGTGAGTAATACCATGCACATGTCTATAATTGTGTATCCATGTCAGCAGCAGGCATAGACACTGAGTAGAAAGTAGAAATAGTTTTATATGTGATAATGTCATCCAAAAGATACATATTCCAACATTAAACAACATGGAACAACAAAACGGTGTTCCAATTTTATTGAATAAGGGTAGTTAGATTGTTAATTTTGTTTGTTTATTAGGAGAAGAAGCCATGGAGGTGCTGGGTAGCAGCACTGGCATGTGAGTAGGACATGCTTCAGGCTCAGAACATGTTGCAGTAATCAAGATTCTCTCGAGAGCCGTGAGTATGGAAACTATTTTAGTATATCGTAAGTACATTTAATACTAGCACATAGAAATACATGTCAGTGTGTGCAGGTATTAAGGTGTGTGCGCGCATGTGTGTGCGTGAATGCACTTGCATGTTTTTACATGTTTTAAATATGATCTGTGCAACATGTAAATATTAATAATGGATAAACGTGTGGGGGTAAAATCTATGTAATGTAACACATATTTTCACATGCATGTATACATATATTTTAAGTTTTATTGCCATCTAGGCATTTTATTTATACAAATATTCAGCATTCAAGTTTGAATAAAATGTTTTCTTCTTAAACATAATTTTGTAATGTGTAATGAGCCTGTCATATTTTAGTCAAAAAAGTATCTGATTTGTTGGGTAAAAATGTTATGCTGTCCAACTCATTCTGTAATGCTTAATCAGTTGCTACTCTAAAATTAATGAGATATACGATGCACGTATAAAATGCACATATCCACACAACTGCCTCATGTGCACAGTCTTAGATAGCCGTAACTACAGGAGCAACAGAGCTCTAATTAGGTGTACTTGATTGATCTATTACAAGGTTTCACCAATTGCCAAACACCTCCCAGATAGGACAGCTACAATGAATATTTAACATGGCGTGACACTTGACATGGTATTCCAAGTGACTGCTGGGAGTCAATGGCTCATTCAGGAGGCCAATGCCATGCACCTTTAAAAACAAAATCAACAAATATCTCAGAGGGGCAGATTACATGTAGATGGTTGGACTCTCGATAAGTCAATTAATGGCCTCCTTGTCCACTTGCCATCTAGGGATTTAGCTTTGGATGGCGGTCGGGTTAAATCTTGTCTGAATATTTACTGTTATTGCTCAACATTGTTCTAATGTTAAAGGTGCAAGACAAACAGATTGCTAGTTATGTTTTACAATGTGTAGTTAGTAGGACTAGTTACCCCTAATTACCCTACACAGTTGGTCTGTCAGATTGGCATTGTGAGCATGTGATCACAGAGGCAGGTTTGAGGTTACAGTTAGGGACAGATGAACTCAGCTTACTGCCGCGAGTGCAAATATTGGGATGGCATTATCAACCCAGATTAGGCTTATTCAGAATAGCAGGCTATTCCATTTTTACAGAAAGGCAGACTGGGCCAGTTGGCAATGTTGCAGTCATTTCTCTGAAATTGATTTCCGACCTCCTTGAGTTAATTGGTTCGTGGTCTACAGAGGCAGTTGAAGTGGACAAGGTGGCACATTGGCCAGTAAGACTGTGTCCTGTCTCACAGCATCACTGACAGTTGGCTCTGGCATTCGGTACGGAGGCAGGAAGACACATAGAATGCTCACTCTGGGTGGGAGTGTTGGACACATCCTGTACAGGGGCAGTGTATAGGTGAGACAGCCCTGTTAGACCTGTGCAGCTGCATCCTCTGTAAGATGCACAAAACACCTCGCACAACGTGTCTGTCTGCAGACGTTGTTATGCAGTTTATCCAACAGGAAGCATGCTGGGAATATATTGGGATTAACTATTATAATTAGCACATTGCTGGGCCACCCACATACAAACACATGCAGGCTTACATGTGAACAGTGACAGCGGCGTGTTGGTCAGACGGCTTTGATGTGTCTACTGTGTGTATCACTGACAGTCGGTCTGGCGCGTGGTCACAGCTTGAGTTGTAAGCAAGACACTCTCCTGCAGCAGAAGGCAATGTCCAGTTATTGCTGCTTGACCAACTGACCACTAGGATCGGAATTCTGTGATTCCAGCCGGTGGAAACTGCTAAGGTAGGCCAGTTTCTTATCCCTGCTCTGTAGAATCCCTGAAGTCTCCTATAATTTACTTGTACAACATTGCAAATGTATCTCATTACATATAGAACATAATTACATAGACTACCAATTGCTATAGTATTTCATCACTTGCTAGTACAGAATCACTGTAATATTTCATCACTTGCCAGTTTGTAATTGCTACATAAGATATAGTTATGGTATCATATATGATGAAAAAAATACTTTTTCATTTCAACAATAAGCAAACATAATTGAAGTAGTGATGTCATCAATACATTACATAACCATAAATATATGTTGCTGGCACAATTATGCAAACCTATCATGTACATCACTTGCTAGGTCTGAATTTGATGATCTAGTACTTTATTATTAATTAGTACTTACATTTACAGTATTTGTATAACATTTAGTCACCTGCTACTACAGAATTGTGAGCATATCATTATATATGACACTACAAGAGTTGTTAGAAAAACATAAATCTTTAATATAATTATTGGAGATAGATGTTTGTAAACTAATCCTGATGGTTATTATGGTATGTCCCATACAAGCACTTTATCAAAACACTGTAACATCGATATATGTTTCAAAATGGAAAATTGTTGATCAACATTTTAAAGTAGGAATTCCAGGAGGGGGGTCTGTCAACAATTGTGAGTGGTCCCTTAGTACACAATTAGCACATTTCTGTACATCTTAAGAACAAAGAATGCCAAATTGTCTGAGTTGTTTTTGGTGTAGTTATACAACAGGATATAGCACTTGCTAGAGCAGAATGTCACCAGTCTGTTGTGGCATGCTATATCTCAGTTCTTGGTGTCTCAGCATTAACTACATCTGATGACCATCGTATTTTGTGCAACTTCCTCGTTACAATGCCATAAACAGCGATGTCTCAGAACAGTTTTGTTTAAATCTGTTCATACAGTTTACATTTAGTGGGACGAAGTAGCCCAGTTGTTAAAACGTCTGTCTCTCAATCAAGATGACTGGGATTCACATCCTCTTGCTGCCATTTTGAAGTTTTGTCCACTCCACGTTGCCTCAGTTCACCAAGTTGTGGGGTAAATGAATACCTGGCTAAAGATAGTGGTGGATACATATGAATTAATAGCCTTAGTGCAGAAATTGCAGCATGGCTGAATGTTTCTTAGATAGGTCAAGTTGGAATGAGTAAGTCTGCCAGGAGTGGAGTGTAGAGGAAGTCTGCCAGGAGTGGAGTATAAAGTAAGTCTGCCAGGAGTGCAGTGTAAAGTAAGTCTGCCAGGAGTGCAGTGTAAAGTAAGTCTGCCATGAGTGCAGTGTAAAGTAAATCTGCCATGAGTGCAGTGTAAAGTAAGTCTGCCAGAAGTGGAGTGTAAAGCACTTTTAATGGTCCCAAGGACCGGATGCCCCGCAGTATAATTTGCATTTACCTCACATAAAGCAAAAGAGACCTGCATGTTGGAGTCTACTTTGCTGGACCCAGTACAATGTTGGTATATATGAGCCACTGTTGTACCGCTGACATTTATGTATAAAAACGGATGTACCCTTTGTCATCTGTCATCTGCTGTGACAATGCTGGACATGTGAGCCAGGCTCTGGCTGATACTTAGTCTTGAGGAGCCATGTAAGTAATAAACTTGGTGGCATTTTCACCATGCACTTAGTTTCACCTGAGATGGATACACCTAAGAGAATCAGTCCAATGAACCACTGTTCAAATCATTGTAGCCCTGACGTAATATACTCTTATCAAAATGTGCAACAAAACAATGCAATGTTGGGATTTTTATGAAACAACTATAAAGTTGTAAAATAAATGTGATACCTAAAACAAAATTTTGCATTTATATAAACCTGTGTACATATCGGAAATACCTGTAACTGTAGTGCTGAATTAAGTTTTTAAGATGCAATGAATGTGGCATGTCAAATGTTGAAGTTTTAATAATTACTCAGTATTTCTTTAAACATTATTCTTGACATAAAAAATCAGTATTATTATAAAATATAAATACACTGACACTGTGCCGACAGTTATGCATTACATGTGCATGCATGCACACATGTACCACGTCGGAGTGTTCCGATGACATTAACTTGATACATTTACTCCCAGTTGCCTGTCAGAGTGCTTCCAAGATAGCGTCTTTCACCCAAGCCACCAACATTCACCTAGTTAGTATTAGCTGCAGATAGGTGCTCCTTCAACTTTGACATTTTGCTTTCGGTTGTGTAATGGCATGTGTATGGTGTATTGTGGCTAAACCTCTTTTGAATCTACAATTTCTTCTAGTCTCTCGGTAAGCATTACTATGAAAATGTGATCATGTGATAGCATTGCTAGGTGGCTAGATTTATAGATCTTTTGTCTTATATACAGCTTCGTCATGTTGGTATCTTTCGACCCTTGTGGTAATATTTCTCATGGATAAAATCTTTTTTCTGACAGACACCAATGCATTAACCTATCTTACCTACTATCTTGCCCCCCACAACATCTTCCATTCGGAGTCCCACAAGGATGCGTCCTCACCCCTGTTCTGTTTAGCTTCTACACCCCGACCCTTAGCCAAGTCATTACTAATTATAACATTAGTGGGCACCTTTATGCTGATGACACGCAGATTTACATATCACTCTCACAGTCATATCACTCTCACAGTCATATCACTCTCACAGTTATATCACTCTCACTGTCATATCCACAAGAATCTCTGTCAACATTGAGTGATTGTCTCACCGACATCTTCTTGTGGAAGCAGCACGCTGTAGCTCCACCCAGATAAAACAGACGTTGTTAAGAACATTAAGAGTACCTTTCGTATATAATGCACCAAGTTTTTGTGGCATTGCCACATTTACATGTTGCTAATGATTTAAGTAAAAACTACATTACACAACTACACTTGCCAAAAGGTATATGTGTAATTTCAAATAAAACACTTATTATTATACATAATAGATTTATACATATGTAATCAATCAATCAATGTGCAGCTGTATTCCCAGAATGACCTGCGTACAATCTTGTGTTGTGGCAGATGTCACATTTTGGCTATCTGATTTTGAAAAGTAGGTCTAAATAAAACAATTCCCTATTGATATATTTCTGAGATACATGTTCTTGCCAGACAATACATGACATGACAAATTAACAGTTGAAGCTGTATTGTACACCATTGACATGCTGCATGCTTTCTAGCAGCTGTAACCGGCATTTGTCTTATGTTAACTTTACAAACAATTTCCCTCATGTGTCTGCGGCCATTGTTGTTTCCTCATCAATCAATCAGAAATTTTACAGATCTTTCAGCATTCTATTTTAGTCTGACATATAGAACATTGACTGTTGGGTGTAGCAGTCAGTCATTTTTGCTATATCTGCAAGGATCTGTTGATATTACATACTGTGATTTTTATCCATAGGCATATCTAGGATTTGGCAGAGTGTGGCCAAAGGGGCCCAAGCTTAATCACCCATTAGTTTGCTATGCTACCTTGTAGTGTGGTGGCAAAACAGGTTACATACCAAACAAATCAAAATAAAATTTAAGCCAAAGGGGGCATAGCCCAATGCCCCCTAAATACACCACTAATGGTTAGCATACTTGTTATTAAATATTATATTTTTATATAGACTCAACTTGTTAAAACACAGAAAAAATAATAGTGTCAAGTATGGTTATGTGATGTAAGTATTAAATACCTAGCTTGCATTGTAAAAGACTCACAATGGTCACCAGTAGTTGTATTTCTTTACACAAAATACACTGTGGTTTATATTCAGACATTCTTTTTTAAATATTCGTTTGCATGCTTTCTCTGTAAATCTCCATTGTTTCATTGATGATAAATTGGTCTGCTCGAAACCAATCTAAGGCAGCACACATGGTTATGTTGTAGGCAGAATTGCTGCAGCCATAAATTGACTCATAAATAAAAGATGCTGTTAGCTAAATTGCCACATTTGTTGGTCTATTAAGACGTCCTGCAAATGTCAGTGCCCAGCATATTACACATGGATGCAGCGTTTTCGTGTTGCATCATCATGTGTGTGCAAAAAGTGCAGTTTGCAAGGCATTTAACAGGTAATATAATTATTATTCAACAGTTACAGGTATTGAATATTTATCCAAGATATACATTATTATTCTAATGAATTGCCAAATTTAGTAGGATTATAGCAAAGCAATGTCACTTGCCTTACCTACAGTTTACTTTCTTCGTGTTGCCATATGGCAGCACCCTCCGTGTCAGGGCTTCTGACTACATCAGTATCCCTGGCCGATTGACCTGTTGAAACGTGGCTTTTTTAGTTGCTGTGTTAACAAATAAAAAATTATTGCTCACTGGATTTTACACATATGGGAACTTACTTTAATTGTTAGTGGACCCATTGTTGCTGGTTGGACGGATAATGATGGGCATTTCGTGGGAATGCTCTTTCAAGTTTGGGCATGTGCACGTCTATTTACCAGAAACACATCAACCAAGACAGGAAGTGGGACAAAGTACATCGACTAAGACAGGAAGTGGGACAAAGTACAAACAATTCACTGCTCATCCACACATGGTGTGGGATAAACCGATAAATCTACATTTCAAAAGGTCAATCTGCCAGGGGTACTGTAGTACTACTACCACACCTGGCTAGAGAGGGTGGCCAGTAGTTGACACAACATGTCCATGCCAAAGCTGGTCACAACAGTGAAGATCCTAAAGCTACCAGCAGGTGCGGAGTAAGATTGAAGACTGAAAACTGATTTCTTATTCCCAGTAGTCATTAATTGTTTCCCACTCACTCATTCATCTCGTGTATGTTAATTGGTGTGCGCCATCTGGACATTGCAGCCAATTAATTACATACAGTCATGATGCAGGTGTGACAGATAGATTGACATACCTGCCACTTCCACTGTTGCAACACAATGGCCGAATGGTTTCATTAAGTTCCTGTGGTATTTGTGAAATGTTTTGAGCAGCAGCCCTTTTGAGCAGCATCCTTTGTGAACAACAACAATTGTTAACAGCAGCACTTGTTAACAGCAACCATTGTGAACAGCTGCCATTGTGAACAGCAACCTTTTGTGAAAAGCAGCCCTTGTGAATAACAACACTTGTTGACAGCAGCACTTGTTAACAACAACAATACTTGTGGACAGCAGCTCTTGTGAACAGCAACCTTTATGAACAGCAGCCCTTGTGAACAGCAAACATTTTGAACAGCAGTTCTTGTGAACAGCAACCTATATGAAAAAGACAGCATAACTTGTGAGCAGTAGCACTTGTTAACAACAACACTTGTGAACAGCAGCATTTCTTAGCAGGAACGCTTGTGAACAGCAGCACTCATGAACAAGAACCATTGCAAACAGTAACCTTTGTAATCAGCAGCACTTGTGAACAGCAAAAGATGTGAACAGCAGCACTTGTGAGCGGCAACACTTGTAAATGGCATCACTTGTGAACAGCAACATGTGTGAATAGCAGCACTTGTGAATGGCAACACTTGTAAATGGCATCACTTGTGAATAGCAACATTTGTGAACAGCAAAACTTCTAAATAGAATCACTTGTGAACAGCAACATGTGTGAACAGCAGCACTTGTGAACAGCAGCACTTGTGACCAGCAGCTCTTTTGAACAACCTAATGTTTCCCGTTAAATTGTGATTGCCATATGCCATGCATCCTTCTATGTTGTCATTGTTAACCATGACAAGTGTCCCATGTGTCTTGGATGTACATAGATTTAGCAAGATTTAACAAGATTGCCATCCCAAACAACAAGTTCCAGATGGCAAGTGGACAAGGAAGCCATTGGATTATCGAGAGTCCAAAAATTTTCTCATCTATGTGTAGCCCGCTCTTATCAGATATCTGTCAATTCTATTTTTAAACATATTCACACTACTAGCATTAACACAATCATTTGGCAGTTTGTTCCATTCATCTATCACCTTCTGTGAGAAAGAGTACTTTCTCATGTCCAACCTACACTGCTCCTTAACTAATGCTGCTTTGTGTCCTCTGGTTCTACTGCCTTCTTTAGGTTTGAAGGACGTATTCCTATCAACATCCTCATAACCGGTCATTATTTTAAACACTTCTATTTGGTCTCCTCTTAGTCTCCTGGTCTCTAGTGTTGTCAAACCACATTGTAATAATGCTTGAATACAATATTCCAAATGTGGTCTAACTATTGCTTTGTACAGGGGTACAATTAGCTGTTTCTCCTTATACATGATAGTTCTCCTAATTAGCCCTAGAATTGCTTTGAAACTTTCATGTCAGCACTAAATGTTACTCCTAAGTCCTTTTCTTGTGTGGTTCTATCTAGTACAACATCCTCCATTTTATATTCTTCGTCCATGTTTCCATGTCCTATGTGTACACATTTACACTTCCCAAAATTGAATAACATTTGCCATTTTTCTGACCATTTAACTAATTTATCTAGATCATCCTGTAAACTTTGTTTATCTGTATCATTAGTAACCTTTCTGAATATTTTTGTGTCATCTGCAAATTTGAGTACTTTGCTAGATGTGTCATCTTCTAAATCATTTATATATATTAAAAACATTATAGGGCCTAATACTGATCCCTGTGGTACCCAACTCAAAACCGATTTCCAATTTGAAATCTCACCATCTACTATTACTCTCTATCTTCTGTGTGTAAGCCACTTTTCTATCCAGTAATTTCTTCAAAAAAAACATAAGAGATTAGTTAGACATGACCTTGCTTTTAGGAACCCATGTTGAGATGTATTTATTAATTTATGTTTTACAAGGAATTCCACCATGTGGTCTCTAATTAATGTTTCAAGTAATTTACATACAACTGATGTTAAACTCACTGGTCTGTAATTTTCTGGCTTGTTCCTCGATCCCTTCTTAAATAGCGGCGTAATGTTTGCCTCTTTCCATTCTGAAAGAACTATTCCTTCTTCTAGTGACAAGTTAAACAATTTTGCAAGTGGTGTACTAATTTGTTTAACAATTTCCTTAAGCAGTTTTGGTGGTATCCCATCAACTCCAGGTGATTTATTATCTTTCATCTTCTTAATTTTGTTTGCTATAATTTCAGGAGTTACAAATAACTGCCCTAAATGTTCTGATGTATTGCCCTCAAATTTAGTAAATGGAACTGGAAGTGAGCTGATATCTTCTGTAGTAAAAACTGAGCTGAAATACTCATTCAGGACTTCTGCCATTTGAAACCCGTCTGAAATGATGTTTCCCCTGTTGTTTTCCAGTGGTCTGACCTTATCTTGAACTTTCTGTTTACTCCTTACATAAGCATAGAAACTCTATCTGTCATTTTTTATATTACCTGCCAATTTTTTTCAAAGGTTCTTTTAGATTTTCTAATTTCAGTTGTAGCTAGGTTAAGTGCCTCTTTGTAATTTGCGTAGTCTTCATCCTTTCTGGTATGCCTATAAACCCTCCACATACACTGTAGTTTGCTTAAACACAATTTTTCTAATAGCTTCTTTTGACAAGTTTTTCTTTCTAGACTGTTTTCCTTGTTTTTTTCAAGGGAACAAATTTATTGATGATACTCTCAATTTCATATTTTAGAATATTCCTACATCCAATTGAGGTCTTTTTCATCAGCATGTTATTCCAATCCAGGTATTTTCTCATATCTTTATAGTTACCTTTGTGGAAGTTTCTCCTATACGTTTTTTATTTTTACTTCCTGATTTTACATTCATGTCAAAATGTATTTGATTGTGGTCACTGTTACCCAATGGTTCATGTATTTTTACATTGTCCACTAATTCTTTTTGTGATGATAAAACTATATCTAATACATTTTCTTCCCTAGTTGGTTCTAGCACATGCTGAGTAAGGAAGCTATCCTGAATTAAAAATTGAAAGTGTTGATCCTCACCCCCGTACTCTCTAGAGATTTCCATTGTATGTGTCCATGGTTAAAATCTCCCATTATGATACATTCCCCTTTACTAACTTCCTTTATAGCATATTTTTTGTGTTATCCTCTTCGTTTATGTTTGGACTTTGGTAAACTATTCCAATAGTTAATTTTGAATTTCCTGAAACTATTTTGCACCAAACAGCTTCATCGTAATCTGCTTCCCATTCTAATTTTATTTCATAAGCCTGAATAGATTCTTTAACATATAAAATAACTCCCCCTCCCCTTCTTCCTATTTGATCTCTCCTAAACATTATGTATCCTGTCAATCCTGGTTCAGCATCTGTAATGTCTGTTTTGGCCCATGATTCAGTAATACTAATTATGTGAGGGTCAATATCTTCTGCCATAATGTTTAATTCGTTTTTCTTATTTACTATACTCCTAGCATTTAAACACACGCATCTATAACCTGCTTTGAGTATTCAGTCAATATGGACAGAACAAATGGCCCAGTTTAATTTACATGTTCCCATAAATCCCTCTGCCTGTTAAACTCTCAAAAAATGCACTATTTCACAGCCAATAGCTTCTACAAACAAACTTGTGAATACGCGAAGAACATGGCACACTTTAATGTATAGTACTTGCATAATCCTCAATATTCTAAAGGTCATTATTCAGCTGTGGTAAAATTTTATGTATTCTCCCATTAACCACCATTTTGTGGACTTATTTACCTTGTAATTAACTAATGAGGACCAAGGTGTTGATGAAATGAGATGTCAAAGATAATACAGGTCATGTGAGGACAGGTCTAACTAACGCTCGCACACTCAGCATCCGTGTGGTGAATCAGAGTGTTCCGATGACATTAACTTGATACATTTACTCCCAGTTGCCCATTGTCAGAGTGCTTCCAAGATAGCGTGTCTTTCACCCAAGCCACCAACATTTACCTAGTTAGTATTAGCTGCAGATAGGCGCTCCCTCAACTTTGACATTTTGCTTTCGGTTGTGTAATGGCATGTGTATGGTGTATTGTGGCTAAACCTCTTTTGAATCTACAATTTCTTCTAGTCTCTCGGTAAGCATTACTATGAAAATGTGATAACATTGTTAGGATGAGCCTAGAGCGGTGGTTAGATTTATAGATCTTTTTTCTTATATACGGCTTCATCATGTTGACATATTTCGACTGTTGTAGTAGCTATAGTATTTCTCATGTATGGACACACTGGTCCGGTTTTAAGGTAGCATTTTCTCGGTTGCGTCAAAATAATTTAAATAAATGTTACCATTTGTGTGATGGAAAGATGCATATTCTGTAAAATCATGTGTACTGTACATATATTAGTATGCACACCTATTACAAATAAGTGTACATTCATTTAGGTATAGCACACATGTCATGTAATTTCTGATAATGTATGCAGCTATATGTTATTAATAAAAAGTTTGTACACATAATACGTGCATTATGCACATAAAAAGGTGTGTGCAATTTCCCTCATGTGTCTAGTGTTTGCAACCATTCTTGTTTCCTCATCAATCAATCAGAAGTTTGACAGATGATCTTTCAGTGTTCTATTTTAGCCTGACATGTTGAACATTGACTGTTGGTTCATTATTGCTATGTCAGGCCAATCACATGTTGAGATGTTTTATGAAATACATACATAATGCAAATTATGCAGTCATATGTAAGTGCATTTTGTGAGTGTTTAGTTCAAATTGTGAGTGTTCAGTTCAAACTGTGAGGGTTCAGTTAAAGTTGTAAGTATTCAGTACAAATTGTGAGGGTTCAGTTCAAGTTGTAAGTGTTCTAGTGCCCTGCACGGGCCTATAATTTGAACCCAAGCTCGGCCCGCAATTAGCAGTTAGAATTCAGGCCCGGCACAGGCCCGCAAAAATTAGCCAGGCCCGGCCCAGGCCCGCAAACTAAAATTTTGGCCCAGATCCGACCCAGACCATGTTTGGCCCATGCGAAAACATAAATAAACTGTAATACATACGTATTGTTATAATAATAATAATTAATATATGAACATTGTATAATGTCTAATAGTCTGCTGTCTACTGTCCATAGTGTGCTGGAACAGTTTTAGAAATCCAGCGCAACCAACTGGTTCAAATGGATGAATATCCTGAAGAAAAATAATCAACTTTTTTGTCATTACTATTAAGTATTATAAACTATTTTTATATATGGCTTTAATGTATTGGCTTATGGTTAAAGTAGGAGATTTGTTTATCTAACCCTAATGCAAACCATAACCCTAATTTAAATTGTTAATTGAATTAGCTCAACTAAATTAGTTTAATTAATTAATGTTACCAATAAGGGCAGTTAATTTGGTATTAATTGATATTTCAATTAAATGTCACCCACTGGCACTGACACCCAGTGGCATTTCCAGCAGGCCTGCAGTCACTATAACTTAATACAGATCAGGTTCAGACATGTGTGAATTAGTACAAGTGTGAATGAATCAGTACTGTTGAAATTTTAGACACTAAACAGTAGTCACTAATTAACACAATTGAAAAATACCAACTACCAACTGGGGTGGGCACTGGGCAGTGGGCAGGTCATTCAAGCAGGCAAGATTTGGAGGGAAAACAATAGAATGTCAAGGTTTAACAAGATTTAACAAGATTACCATCCCAAACAACAAGTTCCAGATGGCAAGTGAACAAGGAAGCCATTGGCTTATCGAGAGTCCAATGATTTTCTCATCTATGTGTAGCCTGCCTTATCAAATATCTGTCAATTCTATTTTTAAACAAATTCACACTACTAGCATTAACACAATCATTTGGCAGTTTGTTCCATTCATTTATCACCCTCTGTGAGAAAGAGTACTTTCTCATGTTCAACCTACACTCTACACTACTCCTTAACTAATGCTGCTTTGTGTCCTCTGGTTCTACTGCCTTCTTTAAGTTTGAAGAACATATTCCTGTCAACATCCTCATAACCATTCACTATTTTAAACACTTCTATTTGGTCTCCTCTTAGTCTCCTGGTCTCTAGTGTTGTCAAACCACATTGTAATAAGCGACTTTCATAACTAAGGTCTCTCAATTTTTAGTTGCTCTTCGTTGTATTCTTTCTAGCTTGTCTATGTCCTTTTTATGATATGGCCTCCATGCTTGAATACAATATTCGAAATATGGTCTAACTATTGCTTTGTACAGGGGTACAATTAGCTGTTTCTCCTTATACATGATAGTTCTCCTAATTAGCCCTAGAATTTGATTTCCTTTCGAAGCAGCAATCCCATATTGCTCTGAAACATTCATGACAGCACTAAATGTTACTCCTAAGTCCTTTTCTTGTGTGGTTCTACCTAGAACAGCATCTGCCATTACGCCTATAAACCCTCCACATAGTTTACTTAAACACTATTACCCCTGTCCACTATTATTGTCATTAAGGCAAATGTCCACTGGTAGGGTCAAAGGGTGATACATTAATGGTTAATCATGGCTTGATTGCCTCTGTAAATATGTCTAAAGTAAACATTTGGGGTTGGCTACTTCCAGCCAAATGAACTTATGGGGCCATTAGATCTATGCAAAAAATATGCATATGTAACATCTGTATTCTGTATGTACTATGTAGTAGTAATATGTACTGTGTAATGTGTGTGCTGTGTATGCAATACTATGCATTGCTATTATATGAAATGTCTCTATTAAAAGAATGCACATTATTAAAATTATACCATTGGAAGTCCCATTGTTGAAAAGAGGTTAAACTACATTCCAGTATATAAAGCGCTGGTATCATTCCATGCAAGGTCTCAATTTGCAACTATGTAATACTAAAGAAATAATTTTAAACATTCATTAACCGAAAATACAATTAATAATAAGTTTTTATTAATATTAAAATAAAAAATCTGGGTTTTGTATTAATATTTTTATTAGGTCCAGGCCCAGCCCAGGCCCGGCCCAGCCCACTCACACTAGGCCCAGGCCCAGCCCAAGCCCGATGTGTTTTTTGAGCCCAGGCCCGGCCCGGCCCGTAAAAATTTTTAGAGGCCCGGCCCGCAGCCCACGGACTTGGACCCAAAGCCCAGCCCGTGCAGGGCACTAAAGTGTTCAGTACAAATTGTGAGGGTTCTGTTCAAATTGAGAGTATTCGATTCAAATCTAATCAATGTTATTGTAGTCTTTAGTTTTTATGTACATCTTACAATTCTGTCCTGTGTTAAGCACAATGCAAAGAAGACTATAACCTCTCTTATTTGAACACACACAGTTGTTCCTTGTACACACATCTCCTCACCTTGGCATCCTAGATGTGGGGGCAGAAAATTGTAACTTGTTCATGTCTGATCTCAATAAAAGAATCAAATACGTGTTATTGATTGCTAATCATGGGCGCCCACTCCATTCGTTTATTTCTTAGATGCATCCGGCCTAATCCGTGTTTCAATCCCTGACTTGCCTTCATAGGCATCACAGTAATTGCCAGCCTCCATTTTTTATTATATATTTTTTTATTCGATGTTTTATCCGCATTGAATGTGGCAGATCCTTGGATTTCAATCCCTGGTGGAGCATAGGCAATTAATTGCTCCTTCCAACCAGATACGATTTTGGGTTTGCGTTTCCATGCAGTTTATTTCCATCTACATCCTGATTTTGCTATCTCTGCTTCTACTTCCTTCCCCTTTTCCTTTGGCCTCTGGAATTCAATGTGAATGCCTGACTTGTAATGGGATATGTTGGCTTCCTGGAAGTAGTCTTTCCAACTCCAATTGCTGTTACTAATCTGATGTTCAAATGGTTCATGATTTGTTCTTTCCAATAGCACTTCATTACTAATTGTTTCTGGCCATCACATCCTTAGAACTCACCCTAGACACATTTGCACAGGCTTAATATTTTAGTTAGTCCACAATGCTTCCTTGATATGTGAAAGAATATACTTCATTTAGGACTTTTGCTTATAGCGTAATTGTGCTATTGTTTTTGCTGTTGATTGGTGTGATTTTATTTTACAGTAAAGATGTAATACCTAAAAAGGTAGTCTTAACATGGCTGCAACTGTTTCTATCAGTGATGTTTTTTCTTGCAATTGGTTGTGTGAGAGACGAGCCAGATCACTGGTTAGTTTTGAACCTGGTCCTTAACATCTGCTGTACTGTATCACGTAGAAATAGATGTGAATACTAGAGTTAACAAACACTGTGCTTTTATGATCATTGTAGTTTGTGATGAATGTTTGTTTCTTATTATGTTGACCCCTCCAACATCGGCAGCATCTGTTGGATGCAGAAACATCATAATAAAACATGCAAGACCATGAATAACCTATTGTCACTTACATACCCTAGTTGTAGTGCGACATTAGGTGCTGTTGTCACTTACATACCCTAGTTGTACTGTGACATTAGGTGCTGTTGTCACTTACATACCCTAGTTGTACTGCGACATTAGGTGCTGTTGTCACTTACATACCCTAGTTGTACTGCGACATTAGGTGCTGTTGTCACTTACATACCCTAGTTGTACTGCGACATTAGGTGCTGTTGTCACTTACATACCCTAGTTGTACTGCGACATTAGGTGCTGTGGTCACTTACATACCCTAGTTGTACTGCGACATTAGGTGCTGTTGTCACTTACATACCCTAGTTGTACTGCGACATTAGGTGCTGTTGTCACATACCCTAGTTGTACTGCGACATTAGGTGCTGTTGCATCAAATGATGAGAACTCTTAATCCCCACACATTCAACAGTTTCATCCTAACCACAATTCCTCCATCAATTCCTTATTCATGTGACATCCCAGATGAACAAAATCTTCTAATGGACTTGCTTCTGTACGCAAGTCATTTCAAAGTAATGTTGTTTCACAGAGTCCCATTGTAGTGATTCCATGAACTGTGCGCTGAATAAAACATCTGATGTAGGCAGATTCACTTAGCAGCTAATGGTAAAGTCACCACTTTTGAGAATACAGCATCTTATTAATATATCCGCTGCCTAATGCAGGAAGTCTCTAACATTGTTACCCGGTGCTACATGATAATTTCAAGCAACAGGGAGCCCGAAACAGCCAAATAAAAATAGAATTGCAAATTGAAAGTTGGCAAATTTCCAGTAGACAAAACATCTGTGGACAGAACCTTTTTCCACTGTCAATTTCTCCATGGTAGGCACAGATTGTCAGCATGTTGTCAGCATGTTCCTCTCCTTGTTTCTTCTCCTACTTCTTTCCTATCCCACTTTCTCACACCTTTCCCTCCATCAGTTCTGCCTAAGCCTCTTCACAGTTCTTTTTCCTCCTAATTTGTGGTATTCCTCTCTTCCTGCCAACCTCTGCTTCCTTCTCCTCCCTCTGCCCATCTCTCCTTATCAGTTCTCCTTATTTTCTATCCTGCCTCCATCTTCCCAACTGCCAGTACCTCTTTAAATATATTTTCCATCCAATCTTTTCGCATCATTCAACATCACCATAAATATGTAATACTTTATTCTACAAATATGTTTAGCCAAGTTGTATTTCCATTGGTAGTTTCCCTGTTTCTTTCTGTCAATGTCAACCATACAAGCCATTCCGCAGCCAACAATTTTCAGTATGTTTGTGGCCCACCTTTCTCAGGTATCTGTCAATTATGCTTAAACATATTCACACATTTATACAATCAGTAAATAATTTGTTCCATTCATTTATCTTTTTTATCTAATCTTATTAATGCTACAGTATTTGCTACGTCCTACCTTTCTTATTTGAAATAAAAATAATATATATTTTCATACTCATTAAGATATTGTTAACTTCAGTTTTGTGTCTGAGATTTCAGACATTTCTTGCAGAAAAGCTATGCTAGTTCTTAATCACAGTAGAGCAATTCCTTCAGATTTGAGTTTATATTCTCAGGGGTAGTTTAGTTGCCCTTCTTTGTATTCATTCCAGTTTTTCTGTGTCCTTCTTCCAATGTGGCCTAAATTGTGCTCTGTAAAGTAGTGTTATCAACTCTCTCCACATTTTTTCTAATCTATCATAGAAATTGAGTTCATAGATTTAACACGTTATCACAAATTTCCCCACAAAAGCTAAACGTGATTGCTTTTCTGAATGCCTTCAAGATTTCATCAGCAACTGTTATATCTCAACATTTATTACCTTCTGGATAGTTAATACCATCACATGTGAAACAGTAATTGCCCGTTACACTATTCCTGCCACATAGGACACATTCAGTGACAGTAATTACATGCAACTGGGTTGGGAGTCTGCACGCACTGATGGTCAATACTAGTCATTTGTCTCCATCGATCTCATGCCTACACTGATAGTTTCCTGATCCATTGTAGCAGAAATTATCTCTCAGCCTTTGTGGTGGCCTGGAAGTAGAATATTTAATGCAGAGAACTGAGGCTTCTGCAGGATTATCTCTTAGCCTTTATGGTGGTCTGGAGTAGAATGTTTAACACAGAGATCTGGTGCTTCTGCAGGATTCGCTATAAATGTCATTCCAATGACCCTGAAGATCCTACAAAACTGGCACACCCATTAGAACTTGTTTATGTACTGGCTGTTGGTGGCATTACAGTCTCATGGTTCTACTTTTGTGCCTGGAATTAATGCAACGACTGGACAAACACGCCAAGCTAACCAACATATCTGAAATGCGACTTTTCTTGAAAAACTTTTATTGCCCTAAGCAGTCTGATTGTGAGTTTGAACCTTGTACAATGTGATGGTGGTAGTTGATGATACACTGTACTGTATATATGCAAATCACTAATGATAGGCCACGGCCCAGGACATGAAATTTGACCATTTGGTACCATAAAGACGAATTAAACCTAACAATGCTTTTTGATTGAATAATATGATGGACCTCTGTAGGGGGTAGCTTAAGGTAAGTAATCAAGTCAAGTTGTAACTTGTAAGTGACAGTAATGCATAATCATAGTATATTTTTTAGCATGTATATGGCCACTTATGGTATAAAATCAAAGGTTTTAAAGAGGACCATTTATCTCTAAGCTCACCAGTTCAATATGCATTAATGTGTGTGTATATATATATATATATATATATATATATATATATATATATATATATATATATATATATATATATATATATATATATATATATATATATATATATATATAGCCTATAATGGTTAATATGGATTTATTACCTGGTTTTATAGGCCATGGGCCAGGACCTGGAATTTGACCTATTGATACCACCAAGATGAAGGAAACTTAGCAATGCTTTTTGATTAATTACGTGTCATGGAATAATATGATGGACCTCTCTAGGGCGTAGCTTAAGGTAAATAATCAAGTCTTTTTGTAAGTGACCCCTAGGTCAAAATGTGGGCCTTTATTTTGACAGTAAAATCAAATGTAGCATGTACTTTGCTATCCCTATGAACTTAACAGATTTGTTTCAGTCTGTAGTTTCTGTATTTAGTTGCAATGCATGTCTGTCATTCATAAATTATAAAATATAAACATTAAATATGTTGTTTGATCACTGTTTACTTACAACCATGGCTACGATACGACATTCTTATAAGATTTGTTAAATGGGCAACTGATCACTGTCCATAAATTCACACTTTGTCATATGAACTATCCCAATTCTGCTGTTCATCCTTCCCAGTTCTCACATTACAACAGTCCTGGAGACAACAAACGTCAGTGCATTTGAGTGCACTGACAAGGCACTCGCAGTTTTCAGCCTGACAAACACGCCTGCCTTTACATGAAAGCAACTCCAGAACAACCTCTGGAGATTGGGATCCTGTCATCCAGTTAATGGCGACTTTGTCATTGTGACTGAACTTCCACCCATGACCATTTGAGGGCACTTGTCTAGGCTCTGATGTCATACTACAGTTGCATGTCTTTACAAGGACTGAGCTGGCCTGACCCCAGACTGATAGTTGGCTCTGAGGGCATGCATGTGGAGACAGTTTTTACAAGGACTCAGCTGGCCTGACTCCAGACTGATAGTTGGCTCTGAGGGCATGCATGTGGAGACAGTCTTTAGGTGGACTCAGCTGGCCTGACTCCAGACTGATAGTTGGCACTGAGGGCATGCATGTGGAGACAGTCTTTACAAGGACTCAGCTGGCCTGACTCCAGACTGATAGTTGGCTCTGGGGGCATGCATGTGGAGACAGTCTTTAGGTGGACTCAGCTGGCCTGACTCCAGACTGATAGTTGGCACTGAGGGCATGCATGTGGAGACAGTCTTTACAAGGACTCAGCTGGCCTGACTCCAGACTGATAGTTGGCTCTGAGGGCATGCATGTGGAGACAGTCTTTAGGTGGACTCAGCTGGCCTGACTCCAGGCTGATAGTTGGCTCTGAGGGCATGCATGTGGAGACAGTCTTTAGGTGGACTGAGCTGGCCTGACTCCAGACTGATAGTTGGCTCTGAGGGCATGCATGTGGAGACAGTCTTTACAAGGACTCAGCTGGCCTGACTCCAGACTGATAGTTGGCTCTGAGGGCATGCATGTGAAGACAGTCTTTAGGTGGACTGAGCTGGCCTGACTCCACACTCGCCTTCTTGGCTCAAAAAAGTTGGTAGTGTAGCTCATTGACATTGCAAATTGATGCTCTTGCTCAGCCCAAGATTTTTGCATTCCCAACAGAGCAGCACATGTTAATTGACAGCTGCACACATTTTTTTGACATTTTCTTCAACACATATGTGTCATTTGCAACAATTATGATTGAATCATAGTCTGCAGCGGCATGCTTTGCATGCAACAACATGTGAGTGTTTACCTCATCTTGTACCTTCTTCAGTGTATTCACCTTGAAACAATTATCCCCACATGTCACATATATTACCTTGCCTTCCAGCTTTTCCTTCAGGTGTGGCCTCTTCCAGTCTTCCAACATGAACTGAACCAGTTTGATTTTGCTTGAAGCGCAAAATAGCAGACACCACCACTGCTTGATTCTGGCCAGACATGATGTTGGCAAACACCACATCGTCATCAGACTCTCTCTACATCATTTCAGCTGAAATTTATTGATATATCCTTGTGTACGTCAAATACGGCATAAATTCTTTAACTTTCACCTCCAACTTTTCCAACAAGTGCAAAAACGTGTTCAAACTGTTCAACAAAGAGACAGTTTTCACCGTGCATCTTCTGAATGCCATCAGTGATGCAAGCGGATGGTGGTGAGACACAGCAGGATCACCTTCTTTTCCAGCTCTCTGGCCAAAACAGCATTGTTGGCGTTTCATTGTCCCATCACTGTTAGCAAGAAACCAGGATAGCGACCAAGGGGATGCTTTAGTTCTTCTTGCATATTGACATTTCTGCTAGTTGTTATCAGTACCATGGGACCAAACAATATGTGATCAGTCTTCATGATACTACTTTGTTGATATTCTTGGATTTCTGCTCTTTCTTGATACTACTGAATGTCTTCAATTTCATTCTTGGGATGCAGAAATCATGATAGGCCCTTTCATCTTTGTGTGTTGAGCTGTGCTGAGTGTTTAGTAGGTCATAGACAATGTCCAATGGAGGCACACAGTGCTTGTTGTAAAGCTTACAATATCAGAGGGGTTGGTGTTGAATGGCTTTGCCACTTGTTTTCTAGAATGTCAGCAACTGCATCCATGTCCCCCTCTTCCCTTCTAATGTAAATAAACGGTTGTAAATCCGTATTATTGTTGACAAAAACTCTAGCTCGATCATATCATGCAGATTCCTCAGACACATGCTGCGGTACTCGGTAGTGAAATAGTATTTGCTAGCTGTGCCTGGTTTGAGGCTGAACCCTTGGGTTCCTCCAGCAGTCTGTGTATCCTTGTTGACTGTCTCTTCTATGGTCTAATCAACAGGGATTCGACCGAAAGGGTTACCAATCTGGAAAAAAATACCCCATTCTGGAAGTACTCAAAGATGCCCAGATTACCTTATGCCTCTAGCAAACTTTTCTCCAGAATGTATAGGCATTAGGCAGAAATATAGCTTAGTTTTGGCTATCATATACCAGGCACCATGGAATGAGAATGGACCTAGTGATGTTCAACCTTGCTATATCCTCATGTTGGTCTGACCAAGCTGCTCTCAGATTACGTACAATTTGTATCCAGCTATGGAAATAGGTTACAATGGACGTGTTGTTTCAACTGTGCATGAAAATGAGACATTGTTGGTAAGAAAAGTACCACTGCATTGCGTAATGCACCCTTTACTACTAAATTTATTTGCCTGAGGTTAATATTTCATACTTGTTGAATAAATATTATATTACCTATTAAATGCCTTTTCTACATACATTATAATTATAATAATAGTATATTTATTTGAAAATAGGCTGATATATGCATACAGTTGTATACTCTGTTTATTTAGTATTATCTAGTTGTATTTGCTTTTTTCAACAATTTACATTTATCATAAATAATGTAGTATTGATGTCACTATTTAAATTTTGTTTGTCTGTTGTTGAAATAAAGTTTGAACTCAATATTAAACTCACATTTTGAATTCTATTCTAGTAAACTCACACATTCAACCTGGTTTGAACCTTGAAATTGAAGCAGCTTTGCTTTATGCAGTCACTGTCAGCAGATGTGATATTTGACTTGAGCCAATGTCACTGTTACACTGTCAACACTACTGAGTGCTAAGAGCTTATTTTGTTGGGTTCATGGCGTTGGCATAATGTTTACCCCTAATTGCTGTAGCATCATGTTTAATTGCTCGTCTGTGGCATAAGAGCTTCAGTCCAGTCAGCAGATATATTTGCCAACCCATGTGTGTGCTGCTTGATAGCCACTGTGGCTGGTGAGATGAACTGACAGTGCAATCAATAATGACAATACACAGCCATTGGCTGTTCCAGATATTTGCTTCCATCATGTCTCTAAATGCATTTTATCACATTGGCCACATTTCAGTTAAGTCCGTTTTGCATAATTTTTTTGTGCTTTTTCTGATCCTCATAAAGGATAAAGGATAAAGGATAAATTTTATTTGTCCCAACAGCAAAAAACATAGATAAATTATATTGAGTGGCAATATAAATTATATAAATACATATGATACATGCACATATAGAACTGTACAATATATAATAGCAACTAATAAATCATCAATAAAAGTAATACATTATGCAACAACAACCAAAAAAAACATATTTGCAGTGGGACTGGAGACCCCTACTAAGACCAACACTGGTCGCTATCGTAGGAGCCACCCAAAATAAAAAATAACAATAAACATATATTCCCTATACATATATTTCTACATTAAAAAAGTAGAGAGCATGTTTGGTTTTTTGTCTGTGTCTTACATATAATCATGTGATGATGTGTTGTACTGGTGTGTTTTATGTGTTGTTTTCGGCTGTACGCGTGTAAGCCTGTGTGCAAGTATACAAATTGAAAAGTTTAATTTTGATTGCATGAACTGTGTTGTGCTCATTCATAATTTATTTAATTTAGTTGGCATATATAGCAATTTAGGAGAGTGCATGTGTCATTATATTTTTGTAGCATGTAATTTTTGGCATAACTTGAAAAGCCTTTCAAACTATGAGTCACTATCTTGTCTATAACTAAATCAGGGATATTGTTTATAACATGTGGCAAGTTGTATTTAAGAATTTTTTTGGCAAATTCATGTTTAGTTCTGTAAGTATGTAGTTCAGTTGTTCTAGTATTATAGTTGTGAATGTATGTATTTGGGGTTATTTGCCAGTTTAAAAAGTAGACAGGTAGATTTTGATGTCTATATTTGTAATAAAATTTACCAGTGATCTTTCTGCTGGTCCAAAAATTTTGGAATACAGAGCAAACTGGATCTGTATATACAAAAACAATTAAAATGGTTGTAAGCTGGTTTTCATCAAAAATATTACCCTCTGCAGCTGTGATGGTTCGAAACTATTATTTGTTATTTCTATAAAAAAAACAACTGTACAGAGAACTAGCACGGGTACCTTGTTCTGTGCTTGCTTATAATAATGTTTGGCTTACAAGAGTTAATCGATGCTGAGCCTGGTGGCGTATAGTAGATCAATGTATTGGGTGGCCAGCATGCTTAATTGCCTAAAGAAAATGAATTGCATGAGGAGAAATAACCCTCCAGATTCCCATCCACTGCGTACTGGCAACACAAAAAAAATGGAACAAACAGGAATTACAACTTGCATTACAACAATTCTCTCTGGGTAATTTAAAGTGCACCCCCCCCCCCTGGGTCAAGGGGCACTCATTTCATCTCCAGTATACCATCCTTGAGACAAATACCATGTTTTAAAGATATATTTTGTGTGCAAAAGTACATTGATGCACACAACGCATTTGGGTAGTTAAGGGTATATATTTAGTACACGAGCAGTGACTTCATTTGGGTAGTTAAGGGTATATATTTAGTACACGAGCAGTGACTTCATTTCAGGGCAACTTTATGTAATTTTGGTTAACATTAATCTATGAATAAAACATGTTAATGAGTTAATCTGTATCATATATCATTAAAAAAAAATTAAAGGGTATATATTTGGTTGTCTTTGAACTTGAAAAGGGTATAAACATATATAGGGGGGTCAGTTAGATAAATTCTCAAGGATGGTGGCTTCACCACTTTTGTTCAGATGGATCAACAACACAATATCGACAGAAAACAAACTTTTATTTGTTCTGTACCATGCTGTACGAGAAACGGTTTCAAGGGTGGCAGCTCGTGGAAAGTCTTCAAAGCCAGTCATGGAAAAGGGCAACAAACGGCTTCGGGGGTGACCTAAAGTGGACAAGGTTGATTTGACATGGCCAAAACCTGAGCAATGCCAAATGTGTTTTTTTCACAATGCTTAAATTTGATACAGGTCCATCATTAAACTATTCTTTGTGCCAGACTCATCGAGGCACATACAAAAAACCTTGCTTTAGCTGTATGGTCAATGTTACCCTGTTCATCATGATGACGACGTCTACCCTGGGATTATTCTTAGTGTGGACACCGAGTCTGTGGTGGTAAATAGGATGCATTGTCTCAGCTGTTACCCCTTTCCACTTCTCCCTATCATGTTACCCCTTTCCACTTCTCCCTATCATGCTTGGATAGGATGCATTGTCTCAGCTGTTACCCCTTTCCACTTCTCCCTATCATGTTACCCCTTTCCACTTCTCCCTATCATGCTTGGATAGGATGCATTGTCTCAGCTGTTACCCCTTTCCACTTCTCCCTATCATGCTTGGTTAGGATACACTGTCTCAGCTGTTACCCCCTTCCACTTCTCCCTATCATGCTTGGATAGGAGCAAAAGGAACAAACCTATTCAAATGGCCTGTAAGATATAATGTTATACAGTGTGATATTGTTGAAGTAATTGTCCTCAACCTGAGCGAAAGCACATTCAGATTGAGGCCCTGTTGTGGTCTTGCATGGTAAACCTAGCACAGAATGTGTAGAAAGAGTGATTGTTCATATATCATGTACACTTATGACCGTCCATGAACACTTAAAAGCATCGTCACTTGTAATTGCACTAGTCTTGCCTAGACCACAGTTTTCTACATGGTAATACAAAAGTATTCATATTTGCGCAAACAAAATGTTTAAAATGGCAATAAGTGTGACATAATGTATTAAATTATAAGTGTTTTAGGCAATATGTTGCTTGTAATTGTATATGATTATAAAATATCATAGTTGAACAGTTTGTGGAGGAGACCAATTTATTAACCATTACTGTATACATTACTGAATTGACACAACATCAAAAACTGTAAAACTACGCAGTCTAAGTAAATAAGCAGCAGATTTATGCTCTGTTGTCCATTAGAATAATAAGTTAAGATGTTAACCAATAATAAAAGTGAAATGTGACAGTTATTTTTTGAAGAAAAAAATCCTGAAAATATACAGAAATAAAATAATGACATTTAAACATTAATGACATGGTGACACTTGAACAGTAATTCTGTTTGTCACATCACAGACAGTCGTGCTGATATCTCCTCCAAAACAATATGCATGTCATAATGCAGTCTTATCCTTATTACTTTTCAAAGACAAGCATGTATTTATATAACAGTGCATACTTTTAGCAGCAGATGTACCAAGAAATGTGTCTGCAGTATGTTCTTATCAACAGCTATAGTAGCCAACAATAGGACTACCGTAACAAATAGCTGGTTCCATTTCTAAGTACCAGGTTTAAATGTGCATGTTTGTGAGTGTATAAATATATATAATATATGGTCGATTCTCATGAAATGATGCCATCTCCATGTTATTTGTTAAAAGGTGAATAATAACTTTAATAATAGACTAGTAAATTTGTCATAACTGGTCTTCGTGCAGGTTATTATTGGCTATAGCTAAGTGCAAATGTTGTTTGGTCAGTTATAATGTGAAATTAAACAATATCCACACAACATGCATTTTGAAGCAAGGATTGCTTGCAGAACGAATGTAGTTAAATACAATTGATTAGACCTGAGGCTTTCTCCATGGTTTATATAAATGATAATTGAAAATGGAACAAAATATTGGTTGGATGACAACTCAGTAAAAGGTAACATATGAAACCATTAATAAATGGTAAAAAAATGTGTACCCATACAACTGCAGTTAAAATGTTAATACCATTTACAATTGCCCAGATTAGAAAACAATATTCAGTAGACATATAGTATAAGGTCTAAAGTAGATGGATAATCATTGTTTTAAATGGCGTGATATGGTCCAATCAAAATACAGCCCCTCAAAAGTGTTCCCGTATCCATACGAATAGTATCCATACCACATTCATGCTGTTCGGGGGGGGTGTGGAGCAGTGCTACCATCTAGTGCTGTTGACTTGTACTACACAGACAGCGTGGTTAACGACGCCTTTGAATGCAACTGAAGTCAACTCTTACGAAGTAAGTTTTCATTGTTTTTTGACGACTTTTGCGGTTCTGTGAATATGTAATTTTACATTACTTGTTTAATCATGTTGGGTTGTAAATACTGCATGTTAAGGCGTTAATTGCACATAAACTTGTATTGAAATAACAATGCTTCTCCTGAGCAAGACTAAGGCAGGTTTACCATCACTTACTGCAGTGTTAATGCCGATTTGAAGATCGTTGTTGTATGGATACGTGGTGATATGTTTGTTGTATGGATACGTGGCGATATGTTTGTTGTATGGATACGTGGCGATATGTTTGTTGTATGGATACTTGGTGATATGTTTGTTGTGTGGATACTCAGTTATATACAAATTAGGCCACCGTGTACCATAAACTGGACGTATTTAAGATCTAACAGTATTAAATTAATGAGAATTACCTAGGTCTTTAATTAATGGGATATATTTGCTTATTATTAATTAGAGGGTGAGGATTTTGCTTAGACAAAGTCAGAGTTACGTGTTATTTTTTATTATTACTAAATATTGTCTTGCCAATGCTAATAGTTATCATGTATTATTGTATACACACTACACTAACAAGTCATACATACTATTTGGAAACACTAATGGGAGTTTCTCTGTGAAACTGTGTGCTCTATTGATTATTTTCGTATGGATACTCAATAACAATATTTGTTGTGTGGATACCTGCTAATTCTCTAAAATGGTCTTTCTGCCTGTATTTCTGATCAGATTTAGATCAGGTTGGTGTACTTGGCTGTTAAGCATTTAGGTTTCATGTTCTTAAGCATTTCAGATATAACTTACTACATCTTTATTTAATTTGTAAAGAATCATAATGGTGTTCATGTAACATCTATCAAACACAGTGCTGGTAGATCAATTAGATAAAATAAAATATCCGAGGGAGGGAGGAATAAATATTTGTCAGTTTCTATGCTTTGTTGCCTTTCCAATATGTATTGCATATTTGCTTCATAGGCTTAAAGAATGCCACCCAAACGATTTTTAACAGCAGAACAGCGGAAGGGTGCATCTACATCAGAAAGGTGGCGGGATAACATGTGCCAGATGAACCCGGAGTATGGAAAGAACGAGACAAAGCGAACAGCTGTATGGATTATTTTTAATGTTTTTATTCTATGAATTAGTATTTAAGAATAAAAAATCACCATCATATTAATGATAAGTGAAAATATGTAAGTTTCCATTGATGATTTTAATTGCTCTGCATTTTTTATATTATTCCCTGTAACAATGAACGTGTAATGTAATTTAATTTTTTTCATTTATTTAGTGCCTAATTTATGTATTTGTTTTCCCCTGCCTTCCAGAAATATAGAAAAAAGTCAGAGAGATGTGGAAAGAGGCAATTGAACAGCCAGACTGAGACAAGAGAAGCTGGAGCCACAGGAACACACTAACCAGACACAAAGAACGTCACAATGCCAGGCTCTCATTCCTGCACCAAACGTTGCCCTAAGCCCAAGACGCTGGAGACAGTCAGTCACACCAGACCAACAATTGATCGTGGGCGTGCCAGGTATTGTGCGTTGGCTTAAACGCAGGCGTAAGCAGACCCAGGAGGATCGCGACCAGTTGCTGGCCCAGTTGGACCCACCAGAGGAGATGGCTGCGTAGCAGGATAATTCCTCTTAAAGAGTGTTCCATACAGATGGATTACGCAGAAAATCACTCCTGCTGCTATCAAGGTGAAATTAGTGCTGTGCACTACGATCGCAACCAGATCTCCATCCATCCCACGGTGATACACTACCAAGATGGAGACCATCTATAACATCTGAGCATGGTCGGAGTCACAGAGGAGAAACAGCACACCATCCCCACCATGATGGCCTTCATCAAGGCACTGCAGCTACAGCTTCACCAACTCCTGCCCAACCTCCAAACCATCCACTATGTGACAGAATCGCCATCAAGTCAGTACCGTAACAAAACCGTGACAGCGCTGTTGGCCCATCACCAGGAGCTGTTCAACACATCAGCGAGCGGTCAATTGATGAAATAAAATACACACTTGTTTTAAGAAGGTTTATGATGTTTATTATATTGATATGAGTAACTGAATGTAGATTAGCCATGCTAGAAGTTCCTAGTAAATGTTGCTATCAATCTGGCCCAGTCCCTAAATAAACAGTAATTTCACTCAAGTTGGATTGTGAGTTAGATAACATATACATCCAGTCATTAGAAATGTAGTAATTGTATCAGTGGAAAGCCCAATATATCCACTAAAACATGAGCTGAATATTTAGTTAATAAGAGCTTTTTATTCTAATTTATAGTAGTTCATGCATTATCAAGTCTAATGAACATGGGATAACAGACACTGTAACAATTTTCCAAGTAAGGATAACAACGTAAACAAATATTGTGAGGTCAAATACCTTGATTGTCACTCATGCCTTGACGTATTGCGCATACATTCCAACCACACAAATATACTGTATAGAAGAAATTACAAAACAGAGAAGTGTTACATCATGCAAGACTGCATGCATTTGTATGGATACTTTTGATTATCTCATCCAACTTTGACTTGCTGCTGTGGCCAAGATTATAGGAGTTAAGGCGTCCCAATTTATTTATTTTAAAATTTTATACGTCTACTTTATTGAGATGAAAGATGGAACTGGTACATCCAAGTCACTCGATCAACCATGTGCTGTCATTTCGTGAGAAACGACCATATATATTTATACACACTATATAATATATATATAAGTGTGTGTGCATGCATGCGTGCGTGCGTGCGTCGGTTTAATAAAAGAGTGTGTCTTCTAAAGGATTGACTTTGATCGTTAGATCGGGTACCTTGTAAAAGTGTAAATAACCTTAATTGTTTATGTTATGCTATATATACCCTAGAGGTTATCTACACAGAACCATTTTTGCCTTTTTAGCAGAAGTTCAGTTCAGCAAATTTAATTTAATGGTCCGATGATTTCATGAAAACTAAATAATAACAAGCCAGCGTGTCATAGTGAATACTATGATACGATTTTTTTGCAAAATGAGTCTGAAGCGAGATAAACAAAAAATCAATGTTCAGGTCAGAGATATGACATATTTGTTATATTGATCAAGGGCAGTTTTTTGTATTTATCACTATATATTGGTGGAAGTAAAACAGTAAACAGCAGGAGACTCAACCCTGTGCTGGTGCATGTCCATTGTCCACCTGTTGTATACATTCAGTAGTTTTGTCATCCAATTGTAGACTCAGGGTGTGACATAATGATGTCATGTTGTAGTGTCGTCATAATAGCGATGACTGTTGCGTGTCACAATATCTATGTGACATTTATATCTCCTCTGCTGAAATATTAATCTTTCCGTAGAATACTGCCCAAAGTTTTACCATTTATACTGTACATGGTATTTTGAGGTATTGGCAGTTTTCCATACAAGTATGTAGATTTCTTGAACTGATTTTAGTAGATCATTGACATTGGTGTTTAGAACAAACAGCATTCAATGACTGGGGATTCAGTTTGCATGTTTCATTGATGTGTCTGTAAATGTGTCGTGTCTCAATATCTTTATGTCAATGTTGTGTCAGTAGTGTTTCATGTGCACCGGATATTGGTTAACGGAGTCTGAAGTAATTGCTTAGAGATGGCTGTACGTGGGATGAAAGAATGATTAGAATGATCACCAGATGGAGGCACTATATGTACTGTTGGCCACCTGTTGGCAATAAATAAGACATAATTTCTTTGAGTGCTTGCTGCATGTTAGGGAACACCAGTACTATGCAACATCACTACCATACCAAGTTAATATGTGTACTTTATTGAAAGTTAATTCTCCCTCTGGTATAGGTAATTAATATAATTTATCCTGTTTGTGTTATGCAAATGGGTTAAATTAACGTTTTACCAGTATTGCATGTATTGAGCAATAGGCCTATATTAATTTAAGTCCTAACAGTATAGATCTATGCACATTTAATTCCAACATATTTAGACATGTCTGCTCAATGTCTAAATATGTTGGAATTAAATGTGTATTGTACACTAATTACTTACGTAATATATAAAAAACAAAAAAAAATTTTTTTTCAAGTATTTGAACCTTTTCAACTTGCATTCAAAGGAATATGAAGTATTTGCATTTAAATACTTTTGAATATACTTGACCCCCCTGTCACTGGATACCAGCCAGGTACGGGAGGGGAGTAAGTTATTTGACCTCTCCTAATGTGATTTGAGTATATATCAGCTTCCTCAAAGTTGCAATTAATTAGCATTTTCTTACAGCTTCATATTCCATGGGATATCTTATGTATTAAGTAATCTACTCATGTTAACAGGACTGGGGTGAATTCAAAAATGAATTTGAATTATTCAATTTAATTCCTGAATGTGTATTGAAATATTTTCACCAAGTGGAATTTGAATTGAAAGATTTTGAGTAAGTTGAATTGGAATTGAAAGAAAGCGAATTGAACCTCATTTTCTTGTGCTGGTGCGATCTGGTTTTATTTCCAATGTGATCCGCAATCCAACCCTAGAATTGTATATGAACTCAAAGTCTTTGTAGTGGCTAAACATATTTGTACACCATTTTGAGATCTGAGGTGAGAACATTTGTCAAAATTTGAACAAAGGGTCTGCCGTGTGGCAATTGGAAAAAAAGAACTCAGAAGTTCTGCTCTATGGTGGGATGTGACGAGCTTACTTGGAATTCAATACGGGTTGCAGCTCCTGCTGTAAGATAACATTTGTTGTCTGCCTGCACATACAAGTGTATCAGAATTTTTAATCTGAAACCATGGCCTTTAATTGTGTTTGCTAGGAATGTGTGAAGCCATAGCCACCCCAATGGGGCATCCCAATAATTAGTAATTGGATGGCTACTCCTACATTGTTTCATTGAGCAGGTATTTCTGAAACCATAGAATGATCAGCCTACTGGTCTTTTCATATTGTTTGAATAACGGCTCAGCCATTGTCTGTACATTGTTTACAATTACTAGCAGTTGGAATAATATACAAACAAACCTGATATTTGGTAAGTTTGCAGCAATAGATGTAATATAAAAGTAATAGACTATTATGTATTACTTTAGGATCTATTACTTTTGAAAAAAGTTCCTCTATTACAGAAAAAAACTGTTAATTACATATTACTATTATCCCATGCGTTTGCTTTGGAAAAACTCCCATAGAATTAATTCAGAATTGGATTGGAATTGAAAGATTTGAATTTGAACTAAAAAAATGAATTTAATTGGAATTGATTAAATTGAATTGAAAGGAATTTTAATTGGAATTGATTAAATGGAATTGACCCCAGCCTTGCATGTTATTCTAGCTGGAAGCAATGTTTTATCAAATAAAATAATCAGTGACATCAAATTATTAATGAAGTGTTGATTAACAAATAAATGTCATTGTCTGTATGATATAACTGATGTCGCCCTAGTTGGGAGGTGACAATTAACGCTGTGACAGCAATGCTATGTGGCAGGCAAGTGTTAATGTTCATGTTAATATATGGGTTTAGGAGCTTACAATAAATTATCTGATTGTCTAATATTTCTGACCAGATGAAAGTACACTGTATGCGCACGTTGATCAGCCAGTAAGTTTCAATTTATGCCAATGAGATATCGATTGATCGTAAGTAATCCGCTGTGTCCACTCTAAATTGAATCCAGCTGAAGTGTCATGTCATTTAACCATGATTGGATGGTCATTAGATCAGCTGACAGTCACATGTGATTTATTTCGGTGAGCTACCAGTCCGTGGTCGGCTGTTGATGGCTGCAGAAGATGCATTTTATGGCTGGTCATTCCCCATGGCCGCTGTCAACAGTGTGGTCAGGTAGATATGTCGTGCCGTTCTGATGGTCCACTAAGATGATGAAAATGGTAGGTGGAGTTGATTTCTTCTTTATCTGTTGGAATATCTTGGTCATCTTTACTGGCATGTTGACTGTCCATTTCTTGACCAGTCCAGGTTATGGTTAGCAGGCTAGCAGGATAAGGCTCTTTGTCATCACCGCTCTCACCTGATGGGCATTTATGGTCAAATCATTAGCAAATTGCTCACATGTTGCTAGAGTGATGAATTGGTTTGCCAGAGACTGTGGCATCTGGTATTTGATAATTGAGTTGGATGTATCTAATGTGGACAGTACAACTCTGGATTGTTTGGCAATTCAGCGCTTTTAATTAAATTAGCCAATTGACAAGTCTAGCACCACTATATTCAGTGTTGTAGCTAGCCCTCATTTATATCAGAACATTGACGTAGATTAACCAGAAAGAACACATTTAAATGGATTCCAGATTTGAGAAATCATAGTTATAAAGTGGTAAAAATATTTTTAAGGAAGCTAGAAGAATTTAATGCATAAAGTAAATGTTGTTTAGATTTGATGCAAGAAAGCATTCCATCAGAGGACAATGAAATACTTGAACCAATTCTCTGCTGTTTGTGTGTATATATATATATATATATATATATATATAATTATATATATATATATATATATATATATATATATATATATATATATATATATATATAAATCAAGGTTTACTTCAGCAGTAATTCACAATTCATTCTTTGAATTCCAAACCAATGCAAAAATACACACACACATATATATATATATATATATATATATATATATATATATATATATAGTGTAACTGCTTCTCAAGGACTTGTGGGATGTAAAATCAATAGGCCATCACTGAAGTGGCTGAAGATTAGTTGGCCCTGGATCAAAAGGCTGGGAATTATGTTGTCTGCATAACCTTTACTTGGCCATCTTGGAAATGTAAATCTTCCTTTTTTGCCAACACGCATGCACGCAAGCAATCACACATGCCCACATGCACGCACAAACGCACGTAGAATTTCTCCAGACATTCCTGATGAATACACAGAAAGGGATTAGCTTTTTGTTTGAAGGGTGAATATCCCTTCTCAGGAGATATGGGTTGATAGTAATGTTTAGAAGAATTGTCTGCATTGAAGCCATACATGATTACTGAATGGCCACTTACACTAAGTTTGATTAGAAGAGATTCAACAAATAGATTTTTTAGTGCTGTGAGATTAACTCTGCCTTTGATTACAGTTAAAGACTTTCCCGTCTGTCATCGGGTAACATACAGATATGGCTTTAGTGTGTAATTATCAACCAGCATTGATGACTTGTTATTTATAGAAGATATGCATATGTTCAGATATGCACACTGCTATTAAATGAGAAATCCCCCTCAGTAAAAGGCTAGCTTTTAACTTAATTTATTTCATTTGTCCAAAAAAATTTTCATTTGCTTAGTTCACTACGTTAGTTTACATATTCAAAGCTAGCAGTATGAATATGTTTAAAAACAATATTGACAAATATATCAAAAATATTACCCATAGATGAAGAATTGTGTACTCTCAATAAGCTAATGGCTTCCTTGTCCACTAGCCATCTGGGTGTTTTGCCTTGGAAGGCAATCTTGTTAAATCTTTATGTTCTGTATTGTCATCTCATGATATGCTTTCATCTGTTGTAGCCAGTATGGAAAGTGTGTCCCTTGATTGGCAGTGCATCCATTCACAATGGCACAACCATGTCAGACGAGTACGGACATGAAGCAAGGGCCACGCCAGAGCTGTCTCCGAGCGTGCTCCATAACCCATTAACCTGCAAGCGTGTCTGGTCACCTGTTATGGATGAGCAATCACCAGAGCCAAAGGGGGATGATATAACATTGAACTTCACCGAGAGAAGTCCTGACGATACGGAAGGGCCATGTGACAGCGCATTCTATGCCATGAGTGCCCCCTACAGGCGACTACTGCATCCAGCCGATCAAAGTCTGCTCTTCTCGTTTCTTAGTAGTTTGCTTCATGTGGTGGCAGCACTGGTGTTGTTCATCCCGGCCATAGTGCTTATTCTGGTGTTCCTGCCCATTGGCTTCATTGGCAAGCGGTGCTCTGCATGTTGTAGTGCTGGCAAATCAAAATGTCTGCGTCGGACTACGATCTTGGAGCCAGCGGAGGCTGTCTGGCTCCACAACTCCACATTCAACCAGATGCAGGTGCAGAGTCTGATCACCATAGAACAGGGCCTCGACTTCAGCCACATATGTGACCTCATCCACACAAGACTGATCTGTGCAGAGAACAAGTCAGGCAGGAAACTCTACCCACGATTCACCCAGAAGCTTGTCAAACTCAACTCTGGCTATGCATGGGTTGACCACTCAGAGTTCTGTATTGTCAACCATGTGTTGCACATGCCCCAGACCATGTACACAATATCAGACGTGCACAACTACATTGCTAGCATGGCCATGCAGGAGTTGCCCCATAGTAAACCACTGTGGGAGATGCACGTATTGGCAGACTTTGGGGAGCACAAGGACATGTTGATCCTGTTCCGCATGCATCCATGTCTGTCCGATGGCATATCAGTGCTTAAAGTGCTCATTCACTCCATCACTGACAACCCCTCGGTCTACCATCTGAAACCTCGCTTTGGACATGCTTCATTCCCATTTAACTTCCTGCGTTCCATTCTCGTGGGTCCTTGTCTCTTCCTCAACAAATGGATATTCACAAGGGCAGACTACAGCCTGTTGCATGGTCCTTCCCTGTGTGGGGAGAAGGTGGTCGCCTGGTCGAAGCCATTCAGTCTAGAGCGCGCCATGCAGATCAAGCAAGTGGCTCGATGCAAGCTCAACGATGTGCTACTCAGTGTGACAGCCGGCTCAATGCGCACATACCTCCAGACATCAGGCATCGGCAACCCTTACAACATGCTAGCCACCGTACCCATTGATCTTCGCTCCAACCATGCCTCGGTCACCATGGGCAACAAATGTGCCCTCGTCAATGTATTGCTACCTACAAACACTGAGGGTGCTATCCCACGCCTCTGGGACATCCGCCAACGCATGGACAAACTTAAGTCTTCCCCAGACACCGTCCTCTTATACATCAATCAGTGGATTCTTTCATACATGCTGCCAAAGTACCTTTTTGCCAACATCTGGGCATGCCTACTCAACAAGGCATCATGTCTTGTCTCCAACCTGCCTGGCCCAGACAAGGTGATGCACATCACCTCAAAGCAGATCAAGAACATTGTATACTGGATGCCATCATCTACCAAAGTCGCTGTGTCTGTGTCTTTCTTCACCTATGCTGGCCAGGTTCAGATGGCCGTCATTGCCGATAAGGTAGTGATGCCACATCCCCATATACTCACTGACAACTTCATCACCCAGGTATGTTACTTAATCAGCAGTGTGTAGTTTGTCATATGGAATGTCTGTGATCAGGGATATGTCACTGGAATACCTTGATGGTTGCACCTAATTGCACTTGTGATACAAACAATTAATATCACTTAGATAGGTGTACGTAGAAGAGATCAGTATAATTTCTCTAAACATTTTGTCAGTTTAATATTTATTTATCTGTTTATTATAATGTATGGAGCACTTTATAAATGTAATCAATGTAATAAATTTTAAATATTACTCAGGTTACGATACATGTTGCAATGTTACCAAAGTAATATGAAACATTAATAATTGGAAGAGTAATTACATGGTTGTAGTATGTTTCAATGTATAAAATAGCTTAACACTTTCACAGCATGTTACAGTGTAGATTTTTATCAACATTCTAATGAGATTATCATACAAACTTTTGTTTTTAATAATTTTTCACCCCACTTTGCCTGTGTCCTTCAAAGAAACGCTAAAAGCCATTGGCATCTTCTGTCTGGTATCTATGCCAGAGTAAATAAAAGATCCTACACGGGGTAAATGTGTAACCTGCTGTGAACTCCGTCTCTCATGAGCTACAGCAGAAGTGTCCATGATACGGCTCAGTCAATTCTGCTAACTACCTCACAAGCAGGGTTGACTGAATTACTTTTACTTTGTACTTGAGTAAAAGTAAAAGTAATTCACTTTGAAACTACCAGGTACTTTAGTAAAAGTAGCTTGTAAAAGAAATGAAATTACTTGAGTAAAAAGTAAAAGTACTTGAAGTAAAATTAAAAAGTACATTTATTTTCAAGCGAGTATTGAGAATGTTTTATTTAAGAATTAAAAACATACAACAGCAAAATATTCACAACTAAACTTCTAACACCTAAATTCTAAAGTCTTGTATTATAGGTACAACAGGTGAGAGGTTAGCAAACAACTGCTTTAAAATGGTCTAACACCTATATTCCATCATGGAATTTCCATGTCCTCCACACATCTCCAGTAACATCCAATCACCTCTGACATCTCGCCAGCCAGTGATAATGCAGTCACTTAACAAATTACCTGTTCTGCTTCAGCAACAACTGATTTTCAAAAGGTGTGTCTCCAATGTGAGATCTTATTAGCGTAAAAATACGCCCAGTGGCACTGAACAGGTGCTCACATGCCGCGCTAGCAGCACAGTGTTTGTTTTTATGAACAAATACTGTCATTGTAACGAAAATGTAAAAAAAATTATTAAAAGTAACAAAGTAAAAAGTAGTGTTACTTTGAATAAAACTACTAGTTTGTGGAAATCGTACTTCGTTACAAGTAAATTACTTGAAAAAAACTACTAAAATACTGTAATGAAGTTCTTTTACTTTGTTACTTGCCAACCCAGCTTGTAAGAGGATGCCCTTCAATGAGTGAAGTGTTATTCAATGGTTGTGGCTTACAGATGGAGAACTTGTCAGAGCTGCTGGCCCACAGACGAGTGCCAGGCCAACACAGGGCCAGCCGTCGGACTGACGTCTTCATCAATGTCCACAGCAACAGGGCGCTGTCCAACAAAGACCCTTCCCTCAAACAGGTCTCGTTCTAGTTACTATTACTTTGTCAGGTGTTGCATTTCATGTGGCCAGTCACCCAATTTATTAAAACAAAAATATAGTATTATACGCTTGGATTTTATGCACTCATTCCTCTATAATGTTGTATTGGGCTCGCTTGCTTGCTAGCCCAATACAACGTTCTGAAGCAGCTAGTGCATAAAACCCAGTATTGTTTGATAAGGTATATTTTTTTGGGACAATGCTACTTGCTAATGTTATTGACTCGGAATCGTGGCTAGTTTGCTGAAGACAAAAGTACAAGTCAGATGTATGTTTGTATACGAGCTTTTATAGTAAGCCAACTGATTATGTAAGAATACAATATGCATACATAATATAAAACGAAATCATCAAATCTAGGTAATTGAAAATTCACCAACTAACAGTGTGTGTGTGTGTGTGTGCGTGCGTGCGTGCGTGCGTGCGTGCGTGCGTGCGTGCGTGCGTGTGCGTGCGTGACTGCGTCTGTGCAGGTGTGCGTGCATGTAGCCATGTACCCATACATGTATTAGACATCAACCTATTTTATGAAGGTATATATTTAATTTGTAAATATGATCACTGATTCAGTATTTGTTTAACAATTTCTTAAATGGGAGTTATATATGTTGGAAGACAAAATTATTTTGGTCTTCTGTTTGTTTCTCCGGTAGGTATTCATTGACCCAAACGCCATGATCAACCCTTAATCTAGTTTCTCCCATATCTGTAGATTCAGAATCGCCTCAGCAGGGTGCAGCAGGAGCTGCAGGATCTCAACAAGAGGCTGCACGAAGAGGAAGAGGGGGAGGAACATGGGCACAATGAGGGCGTGGGAAGGGAGATTGATAGACTGAAGGAAGAGTTCACGCAACTCATCACAACGCTGCAGAAGAGGAGGATTGCTGAGGGTCAGAATGTCCTCTCAGATGAGGTAATTGTACACCTTTAGCTAAACATTCTATAGAAATCTGAAAAAATGACTTGTTATTCTATAAAAAAAATATAGAATAGATGTAGAATTCTGCAGTGGAATTTTTTTTAGAAAACTATAGAATACTATACACATTCTATGTCTACTTAAATTTTCTATATATATATATATTTAGAATTCTACAGAACAGAGCAGAATATTGTACATAAAACAATAGAAACCACACATTCTGTAGCTGTGTCTGCAAAAATCCTGTAGAATATTCTATACAAAAAAGTCTACAGAATATTCCATTAAAATTATATAGAATATTTTCTGAATTCTAAACAGTTGTGTCTGCAAAAACACTATGGAATATTCAATTCAAATTCTCTAGATTTGTTGCTAAGGGCAGTGGTTAACGATACAGCTGGGTACCTCTCCAACATAAAGTGTTTGTGAATATTATTGTAAGCAACACATGTTGTCACTTAAAGTAAGACCATAATCAATATTTGGTCATGACGCCAGTGGACAGTGTAATTGTTGCATCTTCCCAGCCATGATGGTGCTAATGGGACTAATGATCCTCGCCGTAATTTGACACCATGCATAATTAACTGTGGTGAAAATTATTACTTTAACAAGGCTCATTTAGCCCAGTCTGTATGAAATGCTATTAGGTGCATATTTTGATAGTGATAAATATGTTTTGGTCATAAGTACAGTGTTATTATAAACCATGATGCTCACCAAAATCAAGCTAGTTAGATTATTCTTGCTATAGCTAATTCCATATTTTGTTCTTGTTCTAGAATTGAGTGTCATTTTGGAGACTGTAGGCTTTTTCAATGGTACAGTTCCTGTCTCATGATCAGGATATTGTAGGCCTGTGATGTGACTTCAATGATACAGTGGCTGTCTCATGACCATGAGGTTGTAGGCATGTGGTGTGACCTCGATGGTGTAGTGCCTGTCTCATTACCAGGAGGTTTCATGCCTGTGGTGTGACCACACTGATACAGTGCCTGTCTCATGACCATGAGGCTGTAGGCCTGTGGTGTGACCACATTGATACAGTGCCTGTCTCAAGACCATGAGGTTGTAGGCCTGTGGTGTGACCACACTGATACAGTGCCTGTCTCATGACCATGAGGTAGGCCTGTGGTGTGACCACACTGATACAGTGCCTGTCTCATGACCATGAGGTAGGCCTGTGGTGTGACCACACTGATACAGTGCATGTCTCATGACCATGAGGTAGGCCTGTGGTGTGACCACACTGATACAGTGCATGTCTCATGACCATGAGGTAGGCCTGTGGTGTGACCACACTGATACAGTGCATGTCTCATGACCATGAGGTAGGCCTGTGGTGTGACCACACTGATACAGTGCCTGTCTCATGACCAGGTATATATTAGGTGCATATTTTGACTGTGATAAATATGTTTTGGTCATAAGTACAGTGTTATTATAAACCACGATGCTCAAAAAATTATTATTATTATTCTTGTTATAGTTAATTCTATATTATTTCTCTAGTTGTTCCATAATTGAGGGTCATTTTGGAGACAGTAGGCTTTTGATGTGACCTCAATGGTACAGTTCCTGTCTCATGTCCAGGATGCTGTAGGCGTGTGATATGACCTCAATGGTACAATGCCTGTCTCATGACCATGAGGTTATAGGCCTGTGGTACAGTGTGAAGACACACATGACCAGGAGGCTTTAGGGTTTTGATGTGCCTTCAATGGTACAATGTGCCTTCAATGGTACAATGCCTGTCTCATGACCAGGAGGGTGTAGGCATGATTGCAGATGCCAGCCTATTCATTGATTTAAAACATCTGGGTACAACCTGCCTAGAGGTAGATGCCATGTGGTTGTGTCCACACAAGTGGTAAGTGGTAACCTTGTGTAGGTTCACTGTGTTGTGAACTCACAACATGTTGTTAATTCACATAGTAATGGTAGGCTCTATATTGAATACGCCAAACCAGCAGCACTGTTCTCCAGCCACCGTGAATGCAGTGTACATGTTCACACCCACAGTGGCCGTGGGTGTGAACATGTACACTAAGTGCACATCAACACCTATTGGGACAGGCACGTGGTAGCAACAGCGCTTGGAGAGCTTCAAACAAGACGCCTGGGTTGAAAGGTGAAACTAACCGTCAGTATGATTATAGCATCTAGCAGACATTTTCTCAACCACGCATCATTGGTCAGTTACCTGAAGAATTTGCTTATTTATTGCAGGCATTAGTGGGTGCATCCTGCATCGAAAAACAGAATTTTCATTTGATCTTCACTGTAAGCTGTGCATAGCATTTGAATGTTTGTCTCCAAGATGACCGGATCTCCTTGGCAACCGTACACCAGGGACATCGCTCTGCCCATCCCAATCTCTTGTGGTAATTACCAGTTCCTAGAGTCCACATAGGCAGTGTTATTGTGATCACTGCAACTGAGTTAGTGACGAAACACACTGATGACATGTCTGTCACATCTGGATTAGTGAACCACAATGAACCCCTCTAGCTAGTACAGTAGTATAACACAATAATAATATCAGCATATAAATTGATTCTATATTCTGTTATATTCATATTGAAGGAAGTTTGTTACCTTTCAGAATACTGTGTGATGCTCAACGGAGCTTTCACGACCATTATGATCCCTTCATCAACTGTTCTCTACTGTCATAATGCATTTATTTCCAACAACATATATATATATATATATATAATATATATATATATATATATATATATATATATATATATATATATATATATATATATATATATATATGCAGTGTATATACATATAGTACAGTAGCAGTATCAACATATAATGTGGATTTGGTGCCTAGTATTCTGTAATTTCGCTACGTCTAGCAGGTATTCTAGAATAACAGGCACTAGGGTTTAGCTGCCTTGCCTCTCCTTGAACACTTTGTAACAAAAGGATCACAGAATTTAGTACACAGAGTTGTTTGAACAGAGTTGTTTGATTTAAATCATTTGATTTAAATCGCTCCAAAATCATTGATTTCCGTTTTTTTTTAATCGCTTATTTATATGAATTTAACACAAATAATTGTTTACAAGCATCGAGATCAACACAGTTTTGTGTGTGTTTTTAATTCAAAAGCACAAAGTGTGCACACTTGTGTAGCTGTATTGACACCAGATAGCCTAATAGTAAAATATTTTATGACATTGTGTATACCAGATTTAAAAAAAAAAAAAATCTGATTTAAATAAAAAAAATCCGATTTTTTTTATTTTAAAAAATCATGATTTTTTCAACCCTGGCCATGAATATCACTGAAATTGTATTTTGAAATAGTGTGGACTTCAGTCTCAGCATACACATGCATTAGAAAGTGATACAGATAACATTGCTACATGAAAGATGTATGGATTAGGATCACAGTGACACAGTGGTTAGAGCACAGCACTGTCAGTTGAGAGGACTGGTGGCTCCGTTCCATTTGGTGTTGTTTGGAATCTTGCAACTTTGATCCCACCACATTCCCTGTATCTACCTAGGACGCTGCAAGCCCTTAGGCCCTTCTACCTGGTGTTGCCGCTGGAAGAAGAAGGAAAATAGGGTAAACGTGTAATCTGTCATGGGCTCACAAACTGTAACACACACTGTACCGATTGTGTATAAGATGGGCGTTGAATTAACTGCTGCCGAAACTAGCTCTGATAATGGAACAAAGCTGCTGGAGCACCTGGTGTAGGCGAATACTGCCACTATGTAACACGCATCATTATTATTACTAGCAAAAATTCCCATCCTCTGGACGGGATAACCTGGTAGTTCATAAGCGACTGTCACAATAACAATATTAAAAAAAATTCACAGAAATATCCATCTATGCCTATATGTAATACTGGCAGTTGTAGTAGCGTCTAGCGATGCCTTGCCCTTGTATTACGCACTCAGACACTCGAAGAAACGACGCTTGACGTTGTCAACAGTTGTACGTAATTGTTCGAGTAGCATTGCGGACAGTTGTACAAAATAACTACAAAAGTAATAGCAGGGTGAATTTAAAAAAAAAAACAGACGACCCGGCCGTGGGGTCGTAGATGAACCCCTGAAAATTTGGCGCCCGAGTTGCAAAGCATCTAAGAGGAGCATAACATAGAAACATACATACATACATACATACATACATACATACATACATACTCATGGTGGTTTATAATAAGATAATAAGAATGTTGTTTGCGTCCACTGCAGGTCCAGGATGATGAGTTACAGTTGTCGTATCGCAGCCGTACCTTCTCCGCCCCATCCCACCAGTCATCAGTGATGTCCACCATGTCTCTCGGCCGCACCACGTCACCGGCAGTGTCGCACCACAAGTCTCCCGCCCACCAGCGCCGTCATTCCCAGAATGCACTGTCCTCGCCAGCATTTCTCGTCTCTCATTCAAACAGTGCTGCCCAATCAGGCAAGTGGAAGAAATACCACACATTCCACTGTCCGACCCCTCGTGGACACATCCCGACCTCTACCTGTATGTCCACTGGCTTGGCCAGCTTGACCGACATGATAGACACAAAAAGTGAGGCGGAACAGACGAGTGAAAACATGCAGCCAAGGGACATGACGACACAGCAGGTGGGTCCCAGGGCGAGGGAGCCATTCCAATACATTGCCAATATATCATCCTATAGAATTTGTCAAAATGAACCCCTAAACAATTTTAGACTTCTGTAAAAAAAATGCCGTTTTCAAATTGAGTAGATTGAAATAAAACACACTTTAACATGTCAAATATGCATCGTTCCAATATCTTGATTAAGTCACTAACATATTTGATTCATAGATTAAGGAGAACTCGTAGTTTCCACCCGTTACCATAAAAATGCGTTTTGAGATGTCGAAATATATACCCTTAATTACCAAATAAGTGTGGTTTATGATTTGATATCCTAAATACATTGCGTGCGTTAATGTGCTTTGGACACAGAAAACATAACCATAAAACTTGTAGTTTATCTCAAGGATTAGCACCCCAGGAGGTTGCTAGATGATAATCACTTGACTTGGAAATCAAGCATTTCATTCCCTAGGGACAGTATGCTATTCATTAGCTCATTGAAACCAACGCTAAATCAGGCAATTTCAGGCAATTTCAATAGTCAGGCAATTTCACACTATCTGCAAAATTACTATATAAACTGTACACTTTTTGTCCATTTTTGCCTGTGTTGCCACCAACATGCAGTAATCCTTTTTTTGAATCCTATAATTTAGTTTTTGTAAAATCAACATGGAATATGTTCCCGTCATTTGTTGCCCAAAGGATTCTGTCTCTGTACACCAGGGACCCTTCCATCAACTGACACCTGGGATCCTTCCATCACTGACACCAGGGATCCTTCCATCACTGATACGGGGATCCTTCCATCACTGACACATACATAAGCTGCCAGTCAGCACATAGACAGTTAAGCCTATGTGCACTGTGTTATAGTCTGTAAATGTGCTCTTTTCATGTTCATAACTATTTTGTGAGGGTTCAAGAAATACTCAGCAAGGAGCATCAAACTTATAAAAAGGATGTTCCCAGGAAGTCGTTAAAATAGTATACACTGTATTTCAACAAGTTTTGCCAAACAGTTGGTGAGTGGCAATTCCTAGAAAATAATTGTGCTTTAATGTTGATGGCATTTTGTTCACAGGTCCAGCAGCAGACTGGCGATAATACCCCAGACATCAGTGGAAAGATGGAACAAGATATTACAACATCATAAGAATACAGATAGAGTTTGCAGTGCGATCTTTTATGGTCTGAAAGTTGAAACAGTTGAAAATCATTACTTTTGTCACTGTGTGATGAATAAAAATGTCCCCACTCCAACAAACACATCAACATAGATTGATTCTGACAATGAATACAGCTTTATAAGGTACACTGGGCTCTTACAACAAAGTCTACATTAAACTGGGTTCTTGGAAACCAAGCGTTCATTCTCAGAACAGAAAGTCGTCCAGCATAATATATGGCACATGTCATGCGAGTGGTCATAATGTTTGTATATTGTTGGATAGTGACAGCAACCATCTGACACAAACTACTGCAGCATACAAAGGGACCATCCATAAATCACATCGATTGTCAAATAACACAAGCAACTGTATCACAAAATGACGTAGTGGAGCACAGTGGCTGAGTGGTTGGAACGTTGGACTCCCAGTCCAGAGAACCTGGACTTGAATCCTCTTGCTGCTGTTTTTAAGTTTGGACAATTTTGTTCAAGCCACATTGCCTTGGTTCACTCAGATGTACAAATAAGTAACTGGCAATAGACAGAGGTAGATATACGTGAACAAAGTCTTTGTGCAGTAATTGTGGTGTGATCGAGTGCTTTCCCAGAGAAATCAAGTTGTCACTGGTGCCTGAAAGGCAGGTAATTTAAGGTTTGGGATACATCCCAAGATAGTTCGATCGACTGATGTAAGGTTCAGGAAGAGTTTGATTGAGAGAAGTAACAAGAGACATGGTTGAATCTAATCTATGTCTCTTGGACATTACTTTGGTGTCCTAGCTTAAAGGACACCAATGGTAACCATGACAACATGACAATTACATAGCCATTGAGGCAGAATGCCTTATGGGCAATAGGCAACTTAGATCAAGTTTTGCTGGCAGCTGATTAATATATATATTAGGATATATGTCAGGGTTGGTAGTAACTTGCTAAAATGCTTAAATTCAGAGCACAGTCAAATTGATCTGTGTTAGTTTTCACTCTAGTCATGAAGCATGGGTCTAGTTAATGTGCTTATCTGTCACTGTTCGCATAAGCTGAGCACAACACTGAGCAAATGAAACAGTTCGCTGTGTCTTGCCACCAGTGGTAGACAAGCAGGCTATACGATAACCAACAAATGAGACAGTTCGCTGTGTCTTGCCACCAGTGGTAGACAAGCAGGCTATACGATAACCAACAAATGAGACAGTTCGCTGTGTCTTGCCACCAGTGGTAGACAAGCAGGCTATACGATAACCAACAAATCTGTTAAATGGTCATTCATGCGAGATCAAGTCCAATGTTTGATAATCAGTATTATAATTGTTACAAAGTGAATCTAGTTGAAATGGTGGATTTGTTCTTGCACAAATATACTGGATCAATATTATTTAGACAGCATTTTACATAACTGTATAGGTAGCAGTAAATGTATACATGTAATTAATAATGTACATATATAAGATAAGTTGATAAGATATAATTATTATACAGTATATGCGAGATGGTCATCACAGGTTAATATATAGTGTTACTATTTATTGTTTTAGTCAAGATAAAGCTATACAATGTATAGTTTTCTTGTGACATATGGTATTGTTTACATCGATTAAATAAAGATGTTACTGTGTTTGCCAATGTTCACATTTGTATTGCATTCAAAGTTTTACTATAATTCGTATTATAGTGGGCCCAATTTAACATTTCTGAGAAATTAATTCACAGTGATGTGGAAGTGAATGTATGTCAATCAATTGAGTTTTATTTCGTCCATATTGAAGTACCAAATTTCATGAATTGGTATTTTTGAATGGCAATTTTTCCTAGACAGATGAAAGTAAATCTTGCGAGGGTTTGTCCACTTTGCAAAGGCTGTAGTCAATAATATTTCCATTTATGTAATATTCTACCAGTACAATGTGTTGTTTTCTGTGTAGTCAAAAAGCCTTCCAAGGGGTTTTCCATGAAAACCTGTTATTTTGTACTACAATGTATAATTTTTCATGTATCTGATTCTACTAACTAGCATATATGATTATATTAAGCAGTGTATTTTAACACAGCAGCAACAGGGAATGACTCCTTCTTGATTCTATTAAATGGCTGATTCTGTTATCAGTAATTCTGTTAAGTGGAGTCCTATGTAGTGTGAAATGCAGTTGGTATGACATTACAACAGGTGGTAATAACAACATTTGCATGAGAGAGGGAGAGTTATTAGTGAGGATGTGGCCCCACCTGCAGCAGTAAGCAATTAAGCAATGTTGCCACATTGCTTGCTGCTGCAGGCGGGACCGCAAACCACTTGTAGTCTGCTTATGCCATCTCTAAATGCATGTTGAGTCTGAGTGACTACCACAGGCACTAATTAGTAGTAATGTAAAGCTCTTCTCCTTGGCAATACAGGTGTCGGTAAAGCTGTCATCCTCTCTTCAACAGAAGCTGTATAGAAGCAGGTATTGTGGCTTGCCATGGCCAAGAGGTTCGGGTTTATCATCATCAACCGTATACAAGGAACCTGGCTGTTGTGTGTTGCAAAGTTTTCGTTTAAGGCAACATTACTTTACTGTTTCAATTCAACAACAAGTGGCCTAACCTAAAGCACCAGGCTACGATCAAAGACTAACTTATGTACATTGCATTAGTGAAATCAAACTACTTGCATTCCTTTCTACTTTTCAGTCCATGTTTACATACCATGCAAATGCTAACATAAGTATGACACCTTTTTCAAAAGAAGCTTTCCATATGAGTACATAGTACCACATACATAATTTATTTATTTTATGCCAAAACAATTTCATTAAAAACAATTGAACTATACTATAATGAAATTCTTCACTTCTTGTTTTAAAAGCATAGAAGATACACAAGATGTTTGTATGATGACTATTAAGTGACATAAAACAATATAACAAAAACAGCAATGTGTGTTCTACTATGTAACCATTACTTTATTACATTTTAAATCCAGTAGCATATGTCAAATGTTAAAACTTCTCCAGCTGAATTGTCCTCTGCAATATCATTAACAAATGTGTTGTGTACATAAACCCTTGTCATTTATGAAAATACAGAAAATGCATTGTTCATGCAACAACAAATATGAAGTGAAGTTGACAACATAATTCAACTAAAACAGTTGTGCAAGCATCACCATTAATTTTATAAACTGATACTCAGAGACAAAACTACAGCTTTACTGATTAAGCATCCTCCACCATAACTTGCTTCACAAACATCTCCAGATGTGTTTTCAAAACTAACAAGATGTGTTTTGTAGTTCATTTGGGTTGTGCAACTGCCAGTTCTGTTGGGTTGTGCAACTGTCAGTTCCGTTGGGTTGTGCAACTGTCAGTTCCGTTGAGTTGTGCAACTGTCAGTTCTGTTGGGTTGTGCAACTGTCAGTTCCGTTGGGTTGTGCAACTGTCAGTTCTGTTGGGTTGTGGAAGTGCCAGTTCTGTTGGGTTGTGCAACTGTCAGTTCCGTTGGGTTGTGCAACTGTCAGTTCCGTTGGGTTGTGCAACTGTCAGTTCCGTTGGGTTGTGCAACTGTCAGTTCCGTTGGGTTGTGCAACTGTCAGTTCCGTTGGGTTGTGGAACTGCCAGTTCCGTTGGGTTGTGCAACTGCCAGTTCTGTTGGGTTGTGCAACTGCCAGTTCTGTTGGGTTGTGCAACTGTCAGTTCCGTTGGGTTGTGGAACTGCCAGTTCTGTTGGGTTGTGGAACTGCCAGTTCTGTTGGGTTGTGCAACTGTCAGTTTCGTTGGGTTGTGGAACTGCCAGTTCTGTTGGGTTGTGCAACTGCCAGTTCTGTTGGGTTGTGCAACTGTCAGTTCCGTTGGGTTGTGGAAATGTGTGGGGCAAGAATAGGTGACGGTTTAACGGGAGTTCAGGGAAAGGGTTAGAATAAACAAAGATTTAAGGAGGGTGATAGGGTAAGATGGGAAACAAGGGCCAAGGAATGATGCAGATGAACACAAGTGGCCGGTACGAAAAGATGATATTGATATATGTGATGTACATACAACTGAGGGGAACTGAGAGGGTAAATACTGTGGTTCTAGATGAGACATACTGATTACACTAGACACCAGCTCTCACTGCCACACAAACCAGAGATTCAACACTGCCCATGTTACAGCAGCCTGGAAATACAAGCCAGACTGTTATCATACTTAAATCTGACAAGCAAGCTCACACACCTGGCTCAGCATACACTCTAGCCGTAACTCACCGCTAACATGAGCAACTTGAGTATCTAGCAATAACATAAGCCATATTAGAAGCAACATGCCTCAGACGTAGTCAACTGCACAGAACTCTGCAGGTATCGCATCCTGGTTCATTAATTAATGTCTTATAGGAAATGAAGACATTGATTAATGTCTCTCTTGTCGTATCATTGGAGGAAGTCGACGACTTCAGCAAGTTCTCTCCGCCGCGCCTCCTGGTGAGCCCAGCGTGCCTCCGACAGCTCGGGTGTCAACTTCCAGTTTTCGTGGAACACCAGACAACCACACTTAGGGCACTTTTTACCTCCTGTCAAACAAACATAGTTGTTGTTGGTTTTACAATTTTAAATATTAGCACATTTGTATATAAATCATCGGTGGCAACATCTGCTCAATGAAAAGTGGAAAAAATTTCATGAAAAAGCAGGAAAATGCTGATGAAAAGTGGGTTCCTCTGTCCTCCATTCAACTTTCATCATGTTTTGCATTTTTTAACGTGCTGTTTTACAGGTTCGTATTTTGATGTATGCCGTTCTTGATTGCGATGAACAAGAAAAAGTGAAATCACTTGAGAACAAATAAATTAAATGTGCCAAGAATGGCCTAGTGTACTACTACAGATCGATTTTCCCGTGATTTTTTTTTTTAAGTTATAAAAAAGCAGAACTTTTCATCCAGAAAGTGGGACTAGGTGAAAGGTGAAATATAATTCAAGCAACCGTGCATAATATGGCAAGCTAAAGGAATACATGCACAGACCTAGGTAAGATAACAGATTACTGTGCATGCATCAGAGATACCTATCGGCAGATACACAAAAAGTACATTTGTTCTTGGCACAGTATTGATTCTCCAAGTACATGTGTCTGTCACCCACCTAAAAAACGTATTCTCATATAACCCCTGTCAACTCAGTGTTTCCCCTGGTGGACAAGCAAGGTGGGCTACCTTTGTTTTTTATGACCACACCCAAATATAAAAGTTAACACATAAAGCACCCAAAAGTACACTTATTTCCAACATGGTCTCCAAGTTGTTGTATGCTAACACTGTTACACATGTTTATTTCTGCCCCCGTCTAACTTCAAGGGAAAAAGCTTAAACACCCTTCAAAATGCACCATTTTGAAGCAAGTGCTAAAAAAATAAGGGTACTCGCCCTGTCCACCCATGGCGGGCAACCCACCGCATTGTCATGTCATTTTATCCAGGGGAAACACTGAGACTGCACTGCTACATTCATCCAGCAGCAGAAATTACACACAATTTTACTCAAGTAAAATGACATTTTCTGTGACTTGATTGTTTAAACCATGACAATGTAAGTTTTGATGGAACTTGGTTTTCTTATCACAAACTAGCCTTTTCTAAATTATCATTTGTTTCATACACAAGGAAAGGGGTGATCTAATCAGTACTTAAAGTCCAAAAACATACTGTTTAGCATTGGCTCAAACCACCACCCACCCCCTCAATACAAACCACCACCCACCCCCTCAATACAGACCACCACCCACCCCCTCAATACAGACCACCACCCACCCCCTCAATACAAACCACCACCCGCCCCCTCAATACAAACCACCACCCGCCCCCTCAATACAGACCACCACCCACCCCCTCAATACAAACCACCACCCGCCCCCTCAATACAAACCACCACCCGCCCCCTCAATACAGACCACCACCCACCCCCTCAATACAGACCACCACCCACCCCCTCAATACAAACCACCACCCACCCCTTCAATACAAACCACCACCCGCCCCCTCAATACAGACCACCACCCACCCCCTCAATACAGACCACCACCCACCCCCTCGATACAGACCACCACCCACCCCCTCGATACAGACCACCACCCACCCCCTCAATACATGGGTTTTCAGATAATGCAATCAAATGCATAATCACAATACGCCTTGTATGCAACACTGAACTGAATATCTGGAAAGTAGGCAGGCCTCAATCAATTGGCTCTGGCTGCGATTAATTCATCGGAAGTGCAAAACCACCATATGTATGTATCTTGTGGTTTATACAATCACATATAAGAACAGTAATATGGGCAGCTTAATATGATTACACTGACATGACATAGCTCCCAAGACACTGGTCTATTCCTCGTGCTACCCAGTTCGCAGATCCAGTTTCACTCGTTAGGTGGCGCCACTGATCGATTTTTGTTGTTGCAAAACATGGCGACAAACAAGCCACCATCCACCAATAAATAATGCTATACATTTTTTGGGCTTTGCAAACTTGCGACCACCCCTAAGTTTACGGATTCGGTTTATTAGGGATCCTAGTGCTGCCATCTTATGGGGTTATCACAACTAATCTGAAATATTCCCACCACAAGTTGTCATCAACAAACCAGCAAATGTGGTTGCCATAAACATTATCATGTATTGATTATCATAAAGATTTAATAAGCAACTAAAACATGATATTAGTTGTAACTTAATAACTATAAAATGTTACGCGTAGTCTAGGTTACCCGATTTTCATAGAACTGTACATGCGCTTATCGGTCATGCTGGTTAACGCATCAGCCCTCAGTCAACCGGAGAAATGACCGGAATCTCCCAGTTTTAGAACACACAGTCTGAGTAAACCACTGACGTGATATTCTTGATTTTAGTTGCACATGATTGGTTTTATTATCTCTGTTAGGTGCATAGCCCCAAAACCATGACTTTTGTTTCAGTCAACCGGAGAAATGACCGGAATCTCCCAGTTTTAGAACACACAGTCTGAGTAAACCACTGACGTGATATTCTTGATTTTAGTTGCACATGATTGGTTTTATTATCTCTGTTAGGTGCATAGCCCCAAAACCATGACTTTTGTTTCGCTTTAATGTGAGTTAATAAACACATTCTTATAATAAAGACTAATATACATTAAAAAGTTATTCTGATCACATTGTTAGTTATTCAATCAATATACTGCTCTTGTAAAGGTTGCATATAAAATAGCAGGAATGTTAGAATATACACTAACTTAGTCATTTAAATTTGCTTTAATGTGACATTGTCAGATAAATTAAATTTTTGCATGTATTAAAATAAAAACAACGTATTCTGTGTATTTCTTAATGCCTTAATGATAACACCATTACAAACAAGATGAGTTGTGTGGTCCAAGAAAAATATTAGAACCGACCTGTGAATGGAGGTTTCTTCATGTAAGCATCAAGGCAACCCCGGTGGAACAGGTGTGAACAATATAATCTGTCTACAAACTTGTCACTGCACGGGTCCTTTATGATATCCTGGAAGATAAACTACACTTTGACAACATCTTCAGCTGCATGAAAGTATGTTTAGTGTTTTGCTTATTTTATGATGATAATAATAAGGCCTGGTAAATAAATGTGTATTTTCATATAGCAGATTCAATGTTTGTGGCTATGAAAAACACATTTAGCATGAGAACAGCACTAAACTATCACACTACCATTCCATGAGCGAGAGTGATGTAAAAAGTCAAAGATTCTTAGCCGTAGCAAGGAATTTTAAAGTTCTCTAATAACATGGCTCTGTCTACTATGTAGTTTTCATTATTTGTGATCATTAAAAATATTTTATTCATCCCGTATGTTTACCATGGCAAACATTAGTATAACTGGGTGAATAAGAGAAATCTCACTCAGTCATTTATTTTTATTAAAATTACTTCTCCCAATTATCAAAATGAACAAATGTCAACATTTTGTTGTGGTGCAAGCAGTCGGCCATACTGGTGTATTGGGGGTTATTTATTTTTGTTCACAAGTCAACAATTAATGTTGGTGTTATAACTCAAAAATTAAATGCAATGTACTTTCAAAATTGTCTGTATTAGTTTGAATTAGAAACAAGTATCAGGTTTGGTCATTTTGCTGAATAGCAAAGTAACATGGTAAAATGTTACTCTGAGTTGAATGCTCTTAAACTGCCCTGAATACTGGATGGTCTGTTGGGCAGCTGTTGCTATTAAACAGAACTGGTGTACGTACTTTTGGGTCAGAAGGAAGTGACTGCTTGCTGCAAATGGGACATATCTCTGCTGGATATTTTCTCACAATTTCCTTCACCAGATACTCCACTATTGGTTGCAGGGCAGGTTTTGGCTCAAATGGAGGGTCCCTGTAAATAATGAAACATGCCACCTGGCATTAATTTGTAAGACATGGTAAATTCCTAGAAAAATCTCTTGTCACAAACTCCATTTCGCAAAAAAGTAAGTGCACATTTGAACCCCAAGAAATATGTATTGATGTACTTAACGAGACATATGATGTTCTGCAGCCTGAAATTTACCATTGCAGTTCATTCCGCTCTATAGCAAGGGCCTGAAACATGCGAGACAAGTTCACACTTCCACATACCTGTGCAGTTATGTCCCAATATCCGCACACCAGTATATACATATAATTTTTTCTTAGTGGACTGATAATTGGTAGTAGTAAACTATTAAATATACAGATTAGCAAGGCAAAATTGTGCAGTTCCAAGTTATGGCACATTATACCTTAGATATGCGGACATGCCCCAAGTTCCCCGAAGTCATTGGCTATTTTGCCAGTTATTCATGCAAGAAACACTAGCTAAGCTACAATATCGGAATATTTCATTTATTGCATAAATCTAGTGTTGTACTGTCGCACTTTCTAATAACATATGGCTGTCACAGGCTGTGTATTATTACAATTTTTCAGTCTGCTACTTTTCCTCTTCTGGAGCCACGTGGAAGTCACAGCAAGAAGGAACAGTGCAAGAAGATGGTTGACAGTTGAGGACGGGGGCACAGCTGAGACCAGCGAAGAAACAAAGCATACGGAGAACATTCACACCACTGTTAGACACACTGAAATATATTGTACCCTAATCGAGCAAGTGTATATTTGTATGTTATGCTACTCCCCCTAGATCTATGCTCTACATTTTGGACACCAAACTTTCTGGAGTTCATCTACAACCCTATGGTCAGTTCATAAAAAAAAATTTATTTCCGAAAATCACCCCACTACTACCCTTTCTATGAACACTCGAATTACCCTTTGTAGTTATTACACACAACAGCTTCACAAATAATAATTACATACAATTGTTCCAACGTTATGCTTTTCTGCGATAGTCCCAAGTTATGTAACACAAGGCAAGGTGATACTAAATGTTACTATAACTGCCAGTATTACGTAGCAGTTTCAAGAGATGGATTCCCAGAAGCCTCCAAGATATTGACTGGCAGTGCTAAGTACCAAGGCATAGTTGGATATATCTGTGAAATTGTGCAAATACTGTTATTGTGGCATTTCCTTACGAACTACCAAGTTATCCTGTCTGGAGGATGGGTATTTTTGCTATTGTAAATAATACTTCATTCTTTTGTTAAACAACATCTTAATAAAAACGAAAATTAACCCATAGACTAGTCATCCATAGAAGAAGTAATGTCATGAAGGGTGTTTGTGTGAGACTTACTTTGGCTTCTTCTTGAGTGGAGGTTGCACGCACCGCCGGGCAATTTCCTCTGCCTGTGAAAGAAAGTTCCGCTTCAGCGACTCCGGAAAACTGTGATCCAGAATCTCTACCCTGAAAGCATGATCAGCTGTGAACAAATTAATGTTGTAGAACATATACCTTGTCTCTCTCTAACTACCACATTCTCAGTTCAGCATACTATTAAAGAAACCAATTCCTATTTTATCCATTGTTTATTCCCTTAATTAAAGACACCAGACTCAGGTCAAATAAACCCAGTTGTGTGCCCCCCATTTTTATGCAACAAAGCTTTAATATAAATTATTTCCAGTCACCTAATCAGACCCAGTCATTGGGATGATAAATGTAATGTCAAAGAATATCACGAGGAGCTCCAACAATCTGTGAACAGCATACCATAGTACATTGGTATATTAATACCAATTAGCGATATCCGTTTTATTCTACTTACCCTGTTCTCTCCAAGGGGTAGTTATCTGGCACCGTAAGCCTGGCATTCAGGTGGTACCCATCCTGCTTCAACTTAATGACAACCTGCGATGTCTTCTGTTTGAGACGAATGTCATCATACTCAGAGAGGATCTTTTTCTTGATGTTGCTTATTTCCTCACTGCAGACGCACAGAGGATTGTCAACTATAAAGTTCTTCACAAACTGTACAATGGCAAGTATCTGTAAGAAACAGTGTTTTGTCAGTTAGCGTTACGTGTCAAGTACACAGATCTTCTAGGGGGATATTGGTATTACACTAATACATTCCTAAAAAATTTTCGCCAGTGCATAGCACCACTATGTAGGGACACTGATTTTCCATTTGACAAAAGGCAAAATTCTGCTTCAATTCTATTTCAAATAAAAATAGGCAAGTCCGATTTCAATTCTGTTTCAGAAAAAGGTAAATTATGTTTCAACGGACATATTTTTCAAAGAGACAAATTCCATTTGTATTAAAACGCAAGTTTCTTTTAATAATAATAATTAATTATTACTTGCCAATGAATAGCACGTGGTCCGCCTAGCAGACAATGAGACAATGAACAAGAGGTATTTTTTTTTCTCACTAGTGTCATTTGTTTACAGCTGCACTCCGACGAATAACACAATATGTAATTTCCACACCTCTAAATACTATACAATGGAAACAAGACATCTTGAAAATCCACTAGTTTTTCAGTGAACATTTTCCAGATCAACTGACGGCAAAAATGGTAACTCATTGAAGCTGGATGACACAACAATTTGACTGTAAATCATCTGACAAATAAACGCATTACATTTGCTAGGTTTTACATCGGTATAAAGAACATTATGTCACAATGTCAGTGATATTAAACAAGTTTTGATTATACCAAACTAAAATTTACAAAGGACTGTCACGCTTAGTTCGGCTTTGAGCTGTTTATTTGCTACAATTCATCATTTCCATCTGAAATGTTAAATACTGTTTCAAAACATTGATTCCGTAGATTCTGCCCATTTACTGCGATCATGGAATTTCCGTTCGAAAAAAGGTGAATTTCGTTTCAAACCACTGATTCCGTAGTCTTTCCATTTTCTATGATCGCAGAAAATCAGTGTCCCTACACTATGTACAATGGTAAGATGTTGTTTAGAGCAAAATCTACCTCTGAATAAATTTGTTAAATGAGCAATATCTTATAGGGCTGACTATCTGGGATTTGAAAAGGTCAGTGTCCACTAACCTGTTGCTGACCAATCAACTTCTTCGCCTCTTCCTCGCATACTTTGCGTAGTCCATCCAGCAGTTTGTATGCCAGAGACTTACTCTTCAGCTCTATCAGGATAGGATTGCGAGGGTAATCCTCTGGAAACAAGAAGCACGTCACGATCTGTTTCTTTGTCGTCCGCCTGCAACCACAGCAAGGAGGCGAGGTAACAAATGGGTGGTGGCTACATATAATTATATATTTCCAGAATCTCAGATGCCTATAAAAAAGTAAGAATCCTCTCCTCTCCCCACTCTCCCCTGCCCCCTTCCACTCTCTCCCCGCCCCTTCGACTCTCTCCCCACTCTCCCCTGCCCCCTTCGACTCTCTCCACACTCTCTTCCACTCTCCCCTGCCCCCTTCGACTCTCCCCACTCTTCCCTGCCCCCTTCCACTCTCTCCCCGCCCCTTCCACTGTCTCCCAACTCTCCCCTGCCCCATTCCACTCTCTCCACACTCTCTTCCACTCTCCCCTGCCCCCTTCCACTCTCTCCCAACTCTCCCCTGCCCCATTCCACTCTCTCCACACTCTCTTCCACTTTCCCCTGCCCCCTTCCACTCTCTCCCCACTCTCCCCGCCCCTTCCACTCTCTCCCCTGCCCCCTTCCACTCTCTCCCCACTCTCCCCGCCCCTTCCACTCTCTTCCCTGCCCCCTTCCACTCTCTCCCTGCCCCTTCCACTCTCCCCACTCTCCCTGCCCCTTCCACTCTCTCCCCGCTCCCTTCCACTCTCCCCCCACCCCTTCCACTCTCTCTTCCCAATCTTCCCTGCCCCCTTCCACTCTCTACCCGCCCCCTTCCACTCTCTCCCCACTCCTTCCACTCTCTCCCCTGCCCCCTTCCACTCTCTCCCCACTCTCCCCGCCCCCTTCCACTCTCCTCTCACAACTCAAAGTTGACACATTCATTCAGCTGTACAATTACATTATTCTAGTGAGGCAATTATATGAAAAACTGCTTTTCTGCATCGATCGCTGCATGACAAAATATTTTGTTTGGAAGATGCAGTGGCCCAGCATAAACAAGTACACCCCACTGTGTGCAAAGAAGTGCCAACAATGAACCATCAAGCAGAACAATCAGGTCTAAATTACCAGATAATGAGGTATTAAGTATCATATTGCATGATGGAGTAGAGGCTTCCATATGCAATAATCATATATCCATCACAAATCCACAATCAACATTAAGAACAAACAGCATTCACTATAAACTTGTCTGCAACCTATGAAATGAATATGGCATAATTTACTTACAAAATCTTGAGTTGCACTAGAGCTGGCACACAGCTGATGAGTTCTACCCCATCAATCTCCTTGTATTTAGTCTTCACCTTCTCGAGCTCACGCCTTATGAAGTCTGTCAACTCGGCCATCTCACAGCCATCAAAACTCTGTCTGCACATAAGCGAAACACACTTTCTGAGGTTTTCTCCATGGGAAATTTATTTACATAATTTCATCCTGATCACCAAACTGAACCATAAAACATTGGCAGAGGAATCATTAATGTCATGTGGTAATGTCACCTGAAGTGATATATGACACACCTTGTTAGAGAAATATTGCAGTCTGAACAATAAGTAATTAGCAACAGGGGTCAAAATTCTATAGGGTGGTAAATTTTCTATTATAGATAATATTATATTATTTTCACAAGCAGTGAAAGCTGTCAGACTGGGACGATGGTCTTTGCTAGTTCGACTATTTGCAAGTTGTATATGTTATGTCACAAGTCACTTATGTCACAGACTGTGGACGATATGTCTCAAAAAGGAGTATTATGCCCAAAAAACGATTATGTACTAAATTATTATAAATGTCATGGTTATGCTTAAAACTCGTTGTTGTGATTAAATACATGTACATTATTATTAAGCTTTCTTGTAACGTATCCCATCACCCTGGACATCCGAATTCATGGCCACCATTGTTTCAAATGTCAGTGTTCATTCACCAGGTGGCGCCACTGTGTCTGACCTGCCCGCTTGAGGTTGCCTGCCAAAAATAGTTGTGCTGCTTTATGTAACTCTGCATGTGTGCATGTATGTGTGCATGTATGTGTGCATGTATGTGTGCTGGGTGGGTGTGTGCTGAAAAGTAAAACATTACACCTTAACATTGTTTATTGTAGATTATATTAATTTAGTTCCAAATTAATGTGTGTCAGGCCCTTAGCCAGAAATAAAATTTTGCCAGTCTTGAACATTCCAAAATGTATTTATACGTGTGAATGGCAACATTTTTTTTTTTTCACTGGCAAACCAATGCTGATTGATATAATAATTGGTTTTTGCACTGGTAAGCCATTGCAAGTTGAGCAAATGTCAAATGACAGCCATTATTGGTCGAATTATTTTTTTTCAATGTCAGGCCAAGTCCGGTTTAGCCATTATTGGTCCAATAGAGTTTTACTAGCTGTGCAGCGAGGTTGGTGTTAACACCTGCACAGTACTAATAATAGAAGATGAGCCAACACATGAAGATGAAGGTTCGTGAAAAAGTAACTTGAAACTTTATTTTAAATAAATAAAAATGGAAGAAATGTTTGAAGCATCTTAAGACTTTAAGTACAAGCACGCAAATATGTCTAATATAAACAAATGTGATTACAATCACACTCAAAATCAATTGTTTGACACTAAAAGTACAACAATTAAACAAATTTAAATAGAAGATATAGCACTCAGTAACACAACTGGTTTTGAAAGTAATACATTGAAAGATTACTTCTTTGATAAAACGCAATCATCCAGGTTCAGTATTGCATATTGGACAAAAAGCAATAGTACTTTACTAGACTGAGCACAACCTAATCGTTCGTGGTTTGCGTGCCATTTGAGTTTTCTTTCAGCAACCGGGAAACGGCTTCCAATAGTAGGGCCTACAGGCTGATTATGCATGTGAATGGTCACTGCAGAGTACCAGCGGTGCGCGACAGTACAGTAGCATCTCGGTTACTAGCGGCACGCAAATCAACATTATGGATCTCCACCAACGTAACAAAGGATGCTGACTCGGACTGTTCAGGGACAATCTCAGGAACGCTGCTTTTATTCACGTTTACAAAAAAGGCATCGATTGTCGTGAACTTTGTCATTGTCACTCTTGCCTGGCAGGTGCCATTTTGAATTCGCTCAATGACACTTCAAATAATTGTTTCTTCAAATGAGAGCACCAATGGATAGGCACTAAGAAAGGCCACAGAAATGCGTTTCCCAACCAATGATGTACACAATTACAATAAATAGAGATCACCCGCAGCATCATTATTTTCCAATGATGTCAAGTTTAAAAATATATAGTCTTATAGATAGGCAGTATTTGCTATTCTGCCATCGACAACATTCGTCGAAACATGACCGCATGCGCTAAGACAGTTTAAACAATTTTATTATGAAAAAAATCTCATGTTGTAAAAACTCCCGTCTTTTATTTTATCCATCGTCGTCAGACATTTGCCCGTCTTCAAGACGGGCAGACGGGTCCATGGCTAAGGGCCTGGGGTGTGTGCATATATATATATATATATATATATATATATATATATATATATATATATATATATATATATGTAAATGTACAAACAGTGGCTAAAGCTCGAGCAATCAAACTACATTAAAGACTGGTACCTGGTAGATCAATGGCTTCACTCACAAAATGTGCCCAAAACCTACTCAGTGAAACAAATTTGTGATTAGAAAATCAATTATTCCCTGTGTGACAGTGCTCGGCCTCCACACATTCCTAACAAACAGAATTGGAAAACCAATGGCTAACTATTAATACTTAGAGCACAAGTTGAAAGATGTATGGACTTCAAAGTAGGCACATCACACCGTATCATAGATTGATCTGAACACATATGTAAAGTAGCAGCTGCATACTCATATTTTTGTTATAGCTATTTGCAATTTACAGCTTCCTTTGATATTAGTTGGTCACATTGTTTGTCTAATCTTGTAGCTGTTGCTCATTCACAGCTCCAGGCATTCACTTATTTGATTCTTTTCTTTTGATTCTATTCTTTGATTATTTACAATGGGATTTATAACTATTGTTCACCCTGGCACTGCTCCAACAGATCTCGCTAAAGCAATTTGTATTTGACTAAACAAATAAACAGTTTACAACATCAGAGCTGGCCCAGTTAGTGTATCCAATTTTCAAATTAGTACTTTCTTTAATGCTACAAGACAAGACTAATTATTAGTATTTAGACACACATGTTCTATGTAGACATGTCCTGTATTAGTATGTATCCTATCCACATTTAACATTAATGTATTATACTGGTATGACATTTTCTTTTATTGTTTGTATATTTATTAGTCTTTGATATTAGTGTATTCCATCAGTCTTTGATGTTAGTGTTCCATTAGTCATCGATGTTCGTGTGTTCAATTAATCTTTGTTATTAGTATGTTCCATTAGTCTTTGATATAAGTGCGTTCCATTAGGTCACAGGCTGGCATTATTGAAGCCTCTGTGGTCGCAGATCCAGGATCTTAAGTATGTAGACAATTTTATTTGTAAAAAGCAAGTATGTACTGATTAATAAATAAAATGTTATCTTTATATTTGCCTGATTTCTTTCTTTTTTGGTTGTATTAATTACGACCAAAACATGTCCATACAATGTCATACAATGTATGATGTATATGTAACACAAATCAGTATGAAGGATGGAGTCTGCAAACATAGTGAACTATACTTAAAATAATAATGAAACTAGTCTAGGTTTGCCTAACATACAAGTCACGCTATTTGATTTGGACGAATTTTACAGTGCGACTACCACCTGCAGCATGCAACAGTGGGCGATAAGTAACGTTTAAGATGCGCAGATATTCCACAGAGTGCCAACCTTAGCACAAATAACCATCGATTTATGTTCAGTGTGTGATCAACAAATAAAACTTAATATAAATCTGTGACAAATCATTGAAGCATTTTGTGATATAATGCTACAAATTTATGACATATCATCTAGGACATATGTGACTTGTGACATAACGTCCATACACCCTATTTGCCTAACAAGGTGTGCTGTTCCTGGCTTCTGGTGAAATTATCACGTGTCTGCTTGGCATGACATGTGCACATGTCAGGGCTGGGTCCAATTACACAAAATTATATCAATTACAATTACAATTATTTATTTTTTTCAATTACAATTACAGTCATAATTGTCCAAATCAATTACAATTACACTGTTTCAATTACAATTACATCAGCATTTGTTAATTATGTATTTTTGCACGTTTTGCTGAATTTCAATATTTTGTACACAATTGATAAACAAATATAACGGTAATGTTTGTACATTTTGTTGAATTGTGACTTTGAATTATACTAAATAAAAAGATAGCAGTTTAAAACATATTTTCGTTATATCAAAATACAATGCAGTATCCAGACATAATCCTACAGGACATACTCCTTACAGACAAAATCATAAAATATCAAAAGTGAACAAAACCCCACAGGCCATAATACAATATTTATTTGTAGTTCTTCTCTAAGCCTCCTTTCCAGTTTTATATACATTTATTGTGTGCATTTCTTACATTTTTCTTTGTAAAATACTAATAATAGGGTATGATGTGTTTACTTTGAGGTTGTAACTCCTGCTCTAAGCTAACATTCTTAATTGGTCTGCCCTTTGCTTTGTGTTGGGAATGGGGAGAGAGGCCATATAAAAGGTCCTTGCCACCTGACCTGTCTCCATTCCTCCATAACACAAGGGGTGTAATTGGCTTGCTAACTCTGCAATGTTTCACAGAGCTGATATTTTCTGAAGCCTTTGTCTGACAATGTCTGTGCATTGTTTATTGCTTCCTGGCTGTTACCAACTTATTGAAAAGGCTAATCGCTAAGGCTACCCACCACTAGCACCATGGACCAGTACCTACCAGACAGTGAATCTTCACTTCACTTCACTTTCCCATAACCCGTAAGGATCGTTGGGGCACCACTGATGACTTTCTAACCAGCTCTCTCCACGTTTCCCTGTTCTTGACAGCCCTCTGGGAGTCAGCGAACTCCATTCCTGTCCACTCTTTGATGTTGTCTTCCCACCTCTTCTTCTGTCTACCTCTTCGTCTCCCCCCTCTTACAGTACCTTGCAATATAGTCTTTGCAAGGCCAGATGATCGTGATACATGACCGTACCACTTCAATTTACGCTTCTTAACTGTTGTAAGAAGGTCATCATATGGTCCGATGGCTTCTTTGATCTTGTTGCGGACAGCTTCGTTAGTAACATGGTCTTTGTATGATATGCACAAGATCTTCCGAAAGCATCTCATTTCCATGGCTTGTATCCTCTTCTGTAGATCTGCTGAGAGGGTCCATGTTTCACAAGCGTACAGAAAGATGGACATGACAAGGGAGCGCATCAGCCTTATCTTCGAACTGACCGTGATGTTTCTGTCGTTCCATAAGGGTTTCAACCTTGTTAGTGCTGCTGTTGTCTGTGCAATCCTGGCAAGTATCTCCGGTTTGGAACCCTCATCTGTGATAATTGATCCCAAGTACCTGAAGCTTGTTACTGTCTGAAGTCTCTGTCCATTAACTTTGACCTCTGTGCTGATGCCTTGTGTGTTGTTCGTCATCAGTTTGGTCTTTTCGGCACTGATCTCCATGCCGTATGATGTAGATGTTTTTTCAAGACGCTCCACTAAATTGACTAGTTCTTGTTCATCTCCTGCTAAGCCGTCGATGTCGTCAGCAAAACGAAGGTTGGTGATTGTCCTGCCTCCAATGCTGACAGTGCCTTGATGGTTTTCTAAAGCATCAGTCATGATCCTTTCCAGAAAAATGTTGAAGAGCGTTGGTGATAGTAGGCATCCTTGTCGAACTCCGACTGTTGTTCGAAACCAGTCTCCTATGCTGCTGTTGAAGGTTACTGCACTGGTGGCATTGTCATATAGGTGTTCAATGGTTCGGACAAGCTTGGAGCCAATGTTGTACTTCCTCATGGTTGCCCATAGGGCCGCATGCCATACTTTATCAAAGGCCTTCTTGAAATCTATAAAGACATGATACAGGCTTTGCTGATGTTGAAGGTGTTTCTCGCAAAGGATTCTAAGGTTGAAGATCTGTTCACTGGTGCTCCGTCCTGCTCGAAAACCCGCTTGTTCTTCAGCGATAATCTCTTCTGCCTGGGGTTTGAGTCTGTTGAGTAGTATCTTCAACATGACTTTGCTCGGGTGGCTGATGAGGCTGATTGTTCTGTAATTTTGGCACATCTGTAGGTTGCCTTTCTTGGGAAGTGTTATGATCAGTGACTGAGTCCATGGGGTGGGCCATTCTCCTGTCTGCCAGATCTTGTTGCAGATTGTTGTAAGTGTGGTAATCAAGGCTTCTCCCCCAGCTTGAACCAGTTCTGCTGGTATGTTATCAATTCCAGCTGACTTTCCTTTTTTCAGAGACTTTACTGCAGCCTCCACTTCCTCACGAAGAATGGGGTAGTCGTCCTCTTCAGTAGTCTGTGTACAATTTAGTACTACTGGGTCTCCGTTGGTGTTGTGGCTGTACAATTCTGAGCAGTATTCTGTCCATCGATTGAGGATCTGCTGTTCTTCTGTCAGGCATTTCCCTGATTTGTCTTGGATAGTGGTAGTTATCCCTTTCTTCACTGATGTCAGGTCTTTCACTATTTGATAAGCCTTCTTGCTGTTGTTCTTGCTCAAGCTGTCTTCAATTTCACAGCATTGTTCTGCTATCCAGTTATCTTTTGCTCTTCTCATATCTTGTTTAATCTTCTTGTTGACTTCTCTGTATTTTGCTGCACCTTCAGGATCACATTTTCTCCTTTTCAATTCCCTTCTTTTGTCACAAAGATCTAGGATGTCTGTTGTGACCCATGGTTTCTTTGTCCGACGGTGTTTTCCAAGGATCTCGTGGGCTGTGTCGGTCACTATTTTGTTGAAGGTGCTGGTCAGCAAGTTCACGTCGGTATATTTGTCATCCAGTATGATAAGTGGTGCAAATTTCCCACCTATCATTGCTTTGAATGCTTCTGCTACATCAGGATCCTTAAGTTTCTCGATGTCAAATTTGATTCTTGTTGGCTTTGGTTTGCTGATCCTCTTCAGGCGAATGTGGAAGGATGTCATCAGCAAGTCGTGATCACTTCCGATATCTGCTCCTGGAAAGCTTCGTGTCCTGGCAATGTTCACTCCTGTGTGAAAGCGCCGTTTCACCAAGATGTAGTCGATCTGATTGTGATGTTTTCCATCTGGGCTGTGCCAGGTCCATCTTCTAGATGATTTGTGTGGGCCAAATGTGTTAGCCAGCATCAGCTCATTGTACATTGCAAATTCGAGGAGCCTGTGACCTCTCTCATTTGTTTCCGTGTTGCAGAAAGGTCCGCAAGTGTCTTGCCAGTTGTTCTGCGCATCCTTTCCCACTTTTGCATTCCAGTCTCCTAGTACAATAAGATTGTCTTTCTTTGGCGTTTCCTCTATGACTTCTTGCAGCTGGCCATAGAAATCTTCCACCTCACTGTCGTCATAATCAGACGTTGGGGCATAAACTTGTATGACTGTCATGTTGAAGGGAGTTGCCTTCAGGCGGATGGTGATGAGCCTGCTGGAGATAGGGCGACAACCCATGACAGTGTTCACGATGTCTTTGTGAACAAGAAACCCAACGCCTTGTTCGTGTTTGTCCTTCTTGCCACTGAAGTAGACCTTGTGTCCTTCTTCGGTCGATGTTTCACCAAAGCTTTTCCATCGCATCTCGGCGAGTCTAGGTTCCATCTGTATCTCTCCATCTCATGTGTGATGAGACAGTGAATACTGTAACTTAAATATAAATATATAAGCGGGTGTTATTATTAGTCTTAATTTTCAACTCATGTGAGACTTAAATTATATTTTTAGTGACAATTCATTCAGGTAGTTTGTGATATAAAACGTACTGTAATTGATTGTAATTCAAATAAATTTTCAATTATACAAAATATAACAATTACAGCAAAATTTTTAAACCATAATCAATTACAATTACACAATTTTGCTGTAATCAATTACAATTACATAATTGGACCCAGCTCTGGCACATGTAGAGATATTGATGTTGAAAGGTGAGGGGGGGAATGTCTGTGCTGCATACACAGACAGTGGTTGCATACTAACTACAGTTACATTTCCTGCCGTTGTCATCATCTCATTGACATGCTCGTCGAGTTTTGTCAAAATCACATATCCTCATTCTACATGAAATCATGTTACACCACATGACCCAAAGGCAACATCACGTGCACAGTATGGCGGCTATTTATGAAACCTTTTCTATGTGACCGATAAATGTACTCATAAATAATTATTTGGAGCACATTTCTTCTATTACAGTCGCGCCTCGTTTTAACGCGGTGGTCGGGGTCCACGATATCGGACCGGGCTGTAAGTGAGGCGCGTTAGGTGTTCCCATATCTGCCACCAGGGAGCTACTAAACAACAGCGATCGCCACCCGCTGTACCAAGTCCATGAACGCTGTCGAAGCCCTATGTGTTTGCAGCACTGTCCTATATGCCAACATGCAGTTTATGGAACTTATTAAACTTTTTATGCTAGCATCAACGTGTATTATTTTTAAATGTCACACCCTGATGATTCTTGAACTGAATAAAACACATGTACATATATAGTTATGCCTTATGGAATATATCTACTACAATGATGATGTACTGGACCAAGGCAATAGGCCTACGAACTGAAAATAATAACCTGGATCTGAGCAGCCGAAAACATATATGATTTGACAAACGTAGTATGTAAGCTGATAAAACACAGAAAACGACAATAGGTAGAATTAATAATGGTTTCACTTCGTCTTTGAACCAATCTCGACCAAAGCGCAAATTTATTATGCACCACTTAATTCATCGTTTCATATGCGGATGATGAATTAATTTTTTTTGCGCACCGGTAGAGCCTTGGGTTAGGAATTTGGCATGTTGGTTTCGCGTTGCGAAAACGATTAAATTTAGGATGTAATGGAAGCATGTCATTTCACCTAAGTGTTATGTTGGTATTGCATACTAAATGCATTTAAAACTGTTTATCTGATTCGTACGCGAGGCGTATTTGTGAATCTCGATTGCAATTTACAAACCATCGAAGCGAAGCGCGAAGCCAGCGACAGCGATTGATGTCGAAGATAGCGCAAGACAAACAACACATTGATACTCGTTCATTGACATTGTTCGCCTAATGTTTCTTGAGAATTGTCAAAGCAATTCTAAGTAGGTTTAAGCAGGCCCATTTGGCATTTTCCCCTGGCGGCAGAAAATCGGGGTCCACGACCGACCGCGTTATATCCGAATCCGCGTAATAATGGGGCGCGTTATAACGAGGCGCGACTGTATTTGGAGCACATTTCTTCTGTTTCTTGACGCCCAAGTGTCAGTTGTATGTCACGGAATACACATGTGAAACAGTTAGTGCATATCGGTTTTATAAGTTAAGGTATTAGTTCAGTAGACATTTGGCTACGGAAAGCCCAAAACCGCGCATACGATTTTAACAGGCGAGACTTCCGCCCCAAGACCAAGGGCGTATTCTTTTTGACGTCTGTGGAGCCACCGGAAGCGGAGAATGCGGAGAGGAACAAAAAAGAATATACTTGGGAGAGGGTAGCAACCGCCTTGTCATTGCGCATAAGAAATATGGACGCAGAATGAGTAGCCATGTCAATTGTTTTGTACATATGCCACTTATCAATATTTGTGCTAAGCCATGTTTAAAGTCACGTGACCGGAAATTCTCCGCTCGCGACATGCCCCGCAGGTGGCGAGGTTGGAGCGGTCCAGACAGCTTCTCCGGTCTGTTCTATTTAACACGGAGAGATCACGTGACCTCTCCGCGTCAAAAAGAATAGCACATTTCGCTCCGCGGACAGGTCGGAGAGACAAAAAGAATACGCCCCAAGAGTGGGGGCGGACGATTCTGCCTAAGTACTAGTAAGGCCACCTGGCGATTAATGTCAAACTAAATATACGAAAATGTCTCAAAAATCTATTTATACATGTCTCTTCAAAAAAGTTTACTTTGTCAGATGTTTATAATCGCAGTAATCGATATATGATTTTATATCTGACTTATGACGTGTCTAATGTGAGATCCAGCGAGATCACAAAATTAGTCAAACTCTGGCGAGGCGAAAACTACGTCTACGTAGCCACGCCGGTGACTATACCAACGAAATATTGCTGGTAGAAGGTGGTTTTGTTTTTGTCTATCACAATCAGGTTAAACATCACAGTGTTATAAAAAAATGCCCTACCATATACGCTATGAGCGTAGATGTGTTCACGTCATATAACTGTGTAAAACGGCCAATATTGAGTTGGAAGGTCCAATCGTCATTCCATGGCTTCCATTTTGTATTATTGTATTTCCGCTTGTTAGTTAGCCTTAGTTACCGCCACTGTTGTGAGCCTTGGTAACCGAGGGTATAGAGTATGCGCTAGCGTCGTGCGAAATACTGTCATACTAAAATGCGGCGTAATTATATTGCTCAGTGCTATTGCAAAAATAATACTAGTTAAATGGTGTCCGTACGTGATTTTTTCCAAACAATATACAAATTGAGTGTGTGACATTAACGGCGACACTAACCACTAGAGACAACAGAACAACCATACTGTACACCTTGTGTTCTTTTTCAAGCCACATCGTTTGACGGGAGGACAACCTCACAAACTCGTTTTCGAAACAACAACAGCAACAAAAATGTTCGCTTTGCTAAGCCAGAGCTAGACGACTGCGTTTGCTGGGTGACGGGCGCTGCGTGGAAAATTACTGGCAGGGCATCCTTTTCTAGTGGAGTGATTGTTAAATATGGTGCCATCCTCTCAAGTCTCAATTTAAGTAACTATATACTCCAAACAGCCCAATCTTGGGCTAACGCAGGAGTTTTGACCAACGGCTTTAAGTTTCTGTTCCGAAAAACACGGGCAAAGTGGGGTGAACGAAATTGCCAAAGCTTCGAAACGGTGGAGGTGGAATTGAACCACCGTCCTCTCGGCCGACACGCGGGTGCTCTAACCATCAGAGGTGGGCATTAATTATGTTGGCCTACACACACGATATAGAGATTTTACTCATTTATATGGCGGAAGTTACTAAATGGCCTGATGCACCAACTAGGGTGCAAAGAAGATAAATTCACTTGCTACATACAGTATTGTCCAGGCACAGAATTGAGCCACGTTGACGCGTTTTCGCGACTACCATATGTGCAAACACGCAAGACAACGATGAGGAGGGAAATGGTGATGTGTTCCACTTCACCTACGTTGATGAATTTCCAGTGATGAGTCGCGAAATCAAGGAAGTCACTAGGAAAGACCATCTTCTGTCTAAAATGTTTGAATTCACCATGACAGGATGACCAAACCACACTTCGGACGATCGAGGCTCCGAAGCTCAACTTCGTGCGGCGTGAAGAATTGTCGACTGAACAAGGATGTGTCATGTGGGGCTTACGTTTGATTATGCAATCGATACTATGTAAATGACTGATGGATGACCTCCACGAAAGTCACAAAGTCACATGACCCGCAAGAAGAGTGTCGCCATCTGTGGTGACCTGGATTGGACCGTGAAATGTAGTCACTTGTCTAGGAGTGCCTTCTCTGTTTAGCAACACGTAACGCACCACTTCCATGGATCTGGCTTGGTGGACATCCACTCCAAGTGGATCGAAGTATTCGAGATGACCACAACAATGACACCGGAGTGGGTCATGGTCTGCCTGAATATATTATCAGTGACAACGGATCACAGTTCACGTCATATGAGTTCAGGGACTTATGTAGACTCACCGAAATAAAAGAGACACTGGTGCCAGTCTACCACCCAGCAAGCAACGGCGCATGTAGCTGGACGGTTGTATGGATCTTTAAATAAGTGTTGTTCTGACTGAGCACACCTTACTCTACAACACAGACAGACGAATTTCCTGTCCGTTGTACTCCGCAGTGTCATAGGATTATTCGAGCTGTTCTTAAAACGACGCCTGCGCACGAGGCTGAGCTTGTTAAAAAAACAGGCCAGAAACTGACGATGGTGTCGCAACAAGCCAAACAAAAGTACTCCCACGACGAAGAAAGCGTACGAGAGCGTTGGTTTGTGGTTTGTCAGAACACTATCGTACAAAACGTTCGAGGAGACAAAGAAAAATGGCTTCCATGTCAAATCGACCATCACCGTGGGATGACAAATAACTTGATGGCATAAACAGTGAAAGATCGAAGAGAATCGTCGGTATCGGACATACAACCGTCTGGTTCAAACATCATGACACCAGCAGAGGCCGGCACCTGGCAGTGTTGCGAGCACCACACACGCCGGCTAACGGTGAACCTCATCAGGACACCGCTGCTGCTGCTGCTGCTGCTGCTGCTGCTGCTGCTGCTGCTGCTGCTGCTGCTGCTGCTGCTGCTGCTGCTGCTGCTGCTGCTGCTGCTGCTGCTGCTGCTGCTGCTGCTGCTGCTGCTGCTGCTGCTGCTGCTGCTGCTGCTGCTGCTGCTGCTGCTGCTGCTGCTGCTGCTGCTGCTGCTGCTGCTGCTGCTGCTGCTGCTGCTGCTGCTGCTGCTGCTGCTGCTGCTGCTGCTGCTGCTGCTGCTGCTGCTGCTGCTGCTGCTGCTGCTGCTGCTGCTGCTGCTGCTGCTGCTGCTGCTGCTGCTGCTGCTGCTGCTGCTGCTGCTGCTGCTGCTGCTGCTGCTGCTGCTGCTGCTGCTGCTGCTGCTGCTGCTGCTGCTGCTGCTGCTGCTGCTGCTGCTGCTGCTGCTGCTGCTGCTGCTGCTGCTGCTGCTGCTGCTGCTGCTGCTGCTGCTGCTGCTGCTGCTGCTGCTGCTGCTGCTGCTGCTGCTGCTGCTGCTGCTGCTGCTGCTGCTGCTGCTGCTGCTGCTGCTGCTGCTGCTGCTGCTGCTGCTGCTGCTGCTGCTGCTGCTGCTGCTGCTGCTGCTGCTGCTGCTGCTGCTGCTGGCGCTGCATACGAAACAAAGTCATGTTGTGTTTGGTTATTCTTTTAAGTTTTAAACTTCAATAGATGACACCTCCGCTTCAGAGAAGTTACCAAAAGGGACTTGACATTGTTCACTACTCTATCAAACGCCAAAACGGGAAATCACAAAAGCAATCGACCAAGGCTCCTGGGGATGACTCGTCCGTCGGGCAATATAGTGACAAACGACGAAAAGAGCAGGTAAATTTTACCGACATAAATGACAACTCGGGCAATGACGTATCTACGATCTCGAAAGGGGGCAAGCTTAATCAACCATTACTCTACCAGGCGACCCAAGTAGAACATATTTTTTAATACGTCAAAGTGGTCCATGGCGACTTTAATTCGTTAAGCCATCAACACTTGCACCAATGTTTGTTGAACACTACACTTAATGTTTTTACTGAAGCATCACAAACAGAAGGAGAGTAACAAAATGCACAAGCAAACGATATTGACACACAGCAGACAAAATGTCAAAAACATTGAAATACTGGTCAACAAATGCTGACATCCTTACAAACAATCTAGATGAGCCGAAAGCACTAATTGCAAATGAGAGTCCAGACATCATCATTGTGACCGAAGTCTGTCCAAAGAACTGTGGCATAAAACTTACAAAGGCTATGAATGAACTAGATGGATACGACTCATTCCCGAAAAACCTAGAAGGAAGAGGGGTAGTTATATATGTGAGAAAGTGTTTGGGAGATGTCCCAGAAGAGAACCTTACAAAATGTAGGTTCTGAGAGTCTGAAAGTGTTTGAGAAATGTCCCAGAAAAAGAATATTACAAAATGTAGGTTCTTAGAGTCTGCATGGTGTACCATCAACTTGAAAAGCAAAGACAAGCTGCTAACATGTGTAATATACCGAAGTCCTAGTAGTGACACTTGAGAACAATGGTAAACTCTTCCACTTGATCAAGACAACCTGTGATAGTCGAGAATTGACACACATTCTGATAACTGGAGATTTCAACATGACCCCAATAGACTAGGAAACACGGAGCCCACAAGAACCAAGGTCAAGAACTATCGCTAATTCACATATTATTCATCACAAATTATAAAAACATGGTAACAAATTTGAAACAAAAGCCACCGCTGGGGAAAGTGAGCACATTATTATAGAGGCTGAATACCATTGCTACTATGACCTTGCATTTATAGAGAACACAAACTATAAGTATAAAAAGGCAACTACACAGAGATGAAGTATAGATACTAAATGAAACAAAATGGGAATCGACTCTGAATAACATAAATGTGGATGAGATGTGGAAAGAACTCAATAGTACACTCAAAACAAACTAAAACTCAAAACAGTACAGAGACTATGTTGAGTATTCACGGGTGAGAAACATCGCAACCAGTGCAGCGAGAAGGGTAAGAAAAGACAGAGCGGAAGCTAGCAACAGAAGTCGGCAAAATCCCAAAAGTGTTCTGAAAGAATGTGTCACCAGTGTGTTCTCATAGGAAGACCGGACCGAAATTCCGATAAGGGGTTATAGACATAATGGAAATCTTCCGACCAATATCAACATTACTGGGGAAGAAGTCCAGTTAACAAATTGAAAGATAAACAAGACATCAGGCCCAGATCAAACACACATGGAGGAGTAACAGACATTGACAATTACTGTAGCAGAAAGCCATATTTGAACACTCGGGTCTGCTCTGGAACGCAATGTTAGCCAAAAGTTGATGAAACAAAATTATTGCAAGAAGGTAGAAAAACATGCTCGTTTAATGTATTGCCTAACTTTATTTTATACAACACCGGTAATGTTTCTCGTTATTACTGGTACGCACCATATTCATTTTTGCCTTTTTGAGTTATTTCCGGTATTTTTGTGAGAAGGCATGCCGACATAAATTGTCCAAGTTATCATGTAGTTTCCTATTACTAATTAATTTATTTTAGTAGAGCATTGCAATACGTGCAAATGACATACTATCAGGAAGAACAGTGCAATGAGATCGAAGCGCTGGAATCGATATACCCCGATGAGATAACAGGTATGTTAAAATCAGGCTTAATCGAAATCACACCGATCTGAGACCGAGTCTGACACATTCACGGTCTCAGACTGACAGTAATTCTGACGTCGACAAAATCATTCTCAGTATGTGATAGATTTGAAAAATATTCTAAAATATACCACCTATCAGCAGTCATTGAAAATAAGTAGATGCAAAGTCAGGCCCCAAGGTAAGCCACAAAGCCACAGCCGACTAACCACCATGATGCATGACTGGACTGGCATGATCCATGATGAGCACTGACACTGGCGTGCTGTGTCCACGGCAGTGACGGCCCAGCCACAGGGATTTATTTTGGTAGCCAATATACACCATACAGATAATCAGATACGAATAACTTAAGAATAGTCCCGTAAAATGTGTTCGCGTTTATTTTCAGAGGAAATGCACATGATACTTATTTATAACATGGGGTTCCATACCAGTTTTAAAACTGTAGAAAAAACTGGCTTCTGTGCAGCTTGTAGATTATTTAGTTAGATCATTAAAATTGCATGGATTTTAATATACATGTATCGTATAAAATGGTCACTGCTGGTTATGGTAGAGTAAACTGCTGATTACAGTAGAGAAAACATAAAGAAAGAAAGTCTAGTGAGGGTGGTGGTTATTATTTAAATATAACAAGTCTAATTGCTGTGTTTGATTTTCATTTGACAAGGAATATAATTTTCTATAAATCCCTAAAATAAATTTATTTCGTTTTGTTTTCAGTTTTATCTAGAGATCCATATTGCTTCAAAATCACAATCTCTTCACAGTGTGACGATGATGAGACAGAAAATGGTAAGATTCTTGACTGAGCATCATTCTTTCCAAGTTAGAGGATTAGGTGTCTCAACCTTCTTCGTCTCCCCTTACAGCTCACTCCTCTGTATTGGTCACATAATATGATGTCAATAGAATATTGTTGAGCTGTGTATATTCACACCATTGGTGGCTTAAACATAGAGAACACCACTCTGTGAGTCTACAAGTTACCCCCAGTGTGAGATCTTTTTCTTCCCCTCACACAGAGCTTTTAGTGTCTCATCGGAAAGAAACATACTTCCAATTTCTTTCCCATATGTCAGGTACAAGGCAAGTTGCACCTAATTTTTGCAAAACAATGGTTTAGCCTGACGTTCGAGTCCAGTACCTCCTGGCCACAAAGCTAGCACCAAACCATTGAGCCATCATGCCAGTGCTCCACAACTGAAGCTACAAAGGAATATTGAGTACAGTGTGTTGTAACAAGGGCAGTTTTAATATACTAACCTTGACATACTACCTGGTGTGATTCTGACTTTTAGGAAACAACAACCCATTATATATCTTGATATCTGTATGTGGCTGTGATGTTTGTGCCTTACAGCCAGCTGCTTACTGCAGTTTACCCTGCCCAGTAAGTACCCTGACGAGATGCCTGTGGTGGAGGTGGAGGAGTATGACAACCTAGAAGACTCGTACGTCACTGACCTGACTGACTTCATCAAGGAACAGGTGCACGTATGGGCCATGGCTGATTTCCCCCACCAACATGGGAAATCTCAACCTGACACATGGTTTCCTATAGATATAATTTGCAATACTGTTACTTGCATGATACCTTTTGAGATATTACTTGTATCTTATAAGTAATGTAAAACAAGCGGGCATAGGAGCTGTCTGGTCTTGTTATGACATTTGACAGCCTTTACGCAGTCATAGAACAGATGTAGATGTTTGTATCTACATGTAAATAAATATTATTGACATGAGCATCTCATAAAGCAAAGGTAGCCAAGAAAACTATGTTTACTATGGTTTACCAAGCGTAACAGCAGAAGGTTAAGTAGTTCAGTGCATGTTGTGGTGTAGCTGTTTGTCTGTCTGTGGGGTATGGTAACATTTCAGTTAGAACACCGGACTCAATCCAGAGAATCCGTGTTCAAATCCTCTAGCTGCCGTTTCGAAACTTGGGCAATTTCATTCACTCCACATTGCCCCAATTCATTCAGCTGTATAAATGTGTACCTGGCTTCAGACAGATTTGGATATTTGAATGATTCACGCAGTAATTGTAGCATGGCTATATTCCCAGAGAAGTCGAGATGCCATGTGCAGGTCTTCCAGGGGGGTGAAGTGTAAAGCACCTTGAACAGTTCCTGGCTGGATACTGCACAGTATAGGAACGTACATTTACCTTTTTTCTGTACCGCAGGCTGAAGAGAACCTGGGCATGGTGATGGTGTTCACGCTGGTGTCTGCGGTGCAGGAGAGACTCACAGACATGGTGGAGGCCATGGAGAAGGCTCGGGTTGAGGAAGTGCAACGCAAGGCACAAGAGGCACTTGATGCAGAACAGGCAAGTCCTTGATGTCTCCCTCACACAAACACTGTATTCTCTTCTCAGTCTTTCCATATGAAATCAACCTGCTGTTTACATGACCCCTCCGATTTTGATGAAATTTGGCACCCGTGTTGGACCTGTTGTGAAATTTGCCTATGCTAAATTTCAGACTTGTTTTTGTGAGTGAAATAGTATTAGAGCTTTAGTTTTTGGTAAATTTCACAACAGGTCCAACATGCATGCCAAATTTAATTAAAATCAGAGGAGATCTGTGACCTACATTTACCAAGATATTTATCCTAGCTAATATCATATATCTTACATTTCTTTAAAATAGTTGTTTTGTTATTAGTGAGTCTCAACTGAAATGGTGACAGTTGATAAAATATCTCCAACTTGTGCAATAATAACTGCAAAAAAAATTCTTGCCCTCATACATTTTTCACATTTAGATACAATCCACGACCCCTCCCCCCATGTGGGATGCAGTAGAATGTGGCACTCTCAAATCGGGAGACCGTGGTCAAATGCCCTTGCTACCATTTCAAAGCTTGGGCAATTTCATTAAGTTAACTTTGGCTAAGCTGTAAGAAATGAGTACCTGGCAATAGACTGGTGGATGCATAATCTGCACAATAATTGCAGCATGGCTGAGTGCTTCTCAGAGAAGTTGAGTTGATGTTGGAATGAACAGGTTTGCCAGGGGTGAAGTGTAATGCACTTTGAGTGTTCCTAAAGACTGAATACTGCACTATATAAGACCTTTATCTTTTTTACCTTTCACATCTCAGCAGATACTTCTTTATATGGTCCCAAAGGATGAATGGGTATTATTGGGTTTTTACTGGTGTTTTTTTATCATTTGTAGAAAAAGTTTGAAGGCACAGTTGTAACGATTGAGACTTTCTTGGCATGGAAAACAAAGTTCACTGCTGAAATGGATGAATTGAAGAGTAAAAAAGGGGAAAAGAAGAAGGATTGTAACAGGTTGTCAGGTTTGTAACAGTTTATTATGCTTTATGTTTCTATTATATTTTTTACTGAAACCAATATTTAAATAAAAATAACCCAATGTTTGTTTTATCTAGAACAGTTGTTAACGTAGAGGTTTTGTTTGGACAGTCACACACGCCCACACATTTGTGATAATGCATAAGATAACCTGGCTTCATTAAGCAAATCACAAACGGAGATATCATTTTTCGTAACTTCAGTTTGGTTTATTTCATACCAAAGTGGAATTTCATACGGACGTAAAATCACTGTTTCTGTTTTTTGTATATAAGATAGAAATTACTACACTTTCACAAAATACTTAAATCTCAGTTTGTATTTTTCCAACTTATGTAGTGTCACATATATACATAACTGAGAAATTAAACTTTGCTATGAAGCCTGATATGTTTTTACTTTCAAATATTTATTATGTTACATAAACAACTACATTTAGACATAAAATGGGGTTTACTTACTGTTAATTGTGTTATTTATGGTGACTACAGGAAGAGAACTATTTATGACAGACAACACGCTGGACGACTCAGACGTCAAGTTCTTGGAAGCAGGTTAGTGTGTTGTCTTATCAACCAGTTGCTAGCACGGCCAAGGGATATTTCCTTGTTGACCAGCCAAGTCATGTTTATAAATTAGACCCACTAACCAAATGGAAAGTTAAATTCAGAAAAATTAAAAAGTGAAAGTTGCTATAATAATAACATAATATATAATATTATATTGTGCTAAAATCCATGGGAGACCCAAGCTCGACAGCACGTCAAAACAAAAGGGGTTAAACAGTTCATAATCGATGAACGTTTCAGTTGTAAACATTTGGGTTGGTACGCTGGAGATGGTTTATATTTTGAAATTTAAGATAAATATAAATTTTGTAAAGATTCAAGATTCAAATGAAAGAATAGGTAGCTTGATGAAATACAAACTGATGAAGATTTGAATGCGTGGAATCAAGCTAAAATAGGTGGGACTGTTAAAAGCTCTGCATACTACACGACTCGCTTAAAATGCAACAATCCAGTTGTAATGATAGCTGTTTTCCGGGATCGGACAATACATGACTTCTTACAACGATTGCCACGCACACTGACAGCTTAACTGTCGGTGACCTGCCATGACTAATAATATAATATACAGATGTATAACTCTCCCAAGATTATTAAACCAACACATTCCCTTTTCCACAAAACTGGTATATCCCTGGGAAAAGGTAACTGGATGGTTTTCATTGCAGAATCATCTCCTTAAACTAGCCCACTCCAGAACCCAAGTCTTGTCTGCCACTGGTGATGTAGGTGATGTACATAATAAACACTAATAAAACATGCACAATCACCTTCAAAGTAGTAACATTGAATTGAACTGGTTTCAGAGGGTGGTGACACTGTTGAGGTGGACGAATCTTTGTTTCAAGACCTGGATGACCTTGGCCTAGATGATGAAGATGATGAGGACTTTGGCTAAATGATATGCCTGAAAAAACTAATAAACTGAACTCTTATAATCAACAAATGATATTCAGTGTTATTCTGCCATTGTTTGCTTGAGAGTTACGAGTTCTCAGCCACACAATCAAGTTCTTGCTATGTTTGTGAAGAAGCAGAATACGGAAGAAATGTGTGTAACTGTTTGATTTCAAATTAGTTGGAACTTTATTGCAATAAATTGTGTCCTATATCGCCAGTTATTTATGACTTAATTGTCATTTCATGGTTATGTTTGCAATGTTAAAAGTGAGGTTACTCAGCTGTTGTATGATATAGTTGTGGTTTAATTTCTAGTTAAGAAATATTGTTCCTGTCACATTCATGTAAATGTAAGTTACATAACTTTGGATCTTGGTCGTCATGAAAAAATATTTGCTTGGGCATAATTAGCATGCTTTCATTATTACATGTTATGTACATTACATTTTTCATCTTAATTAGTTATTACATTAAGGTATTGTAGTACGAATGAGTAATTCAGAAAACAGCAGTTTATTTAATATTCTTTTATTTGACACACTATTATTCTTAGTCGGGACTACCGCACGCAGGCACCCAACCAGTGGCGTCATATAGCGAATTTAACATTAGTCGCTCACTGCCGATTGCACCACAACTTGTATTTGATGTGCAGATTCTGGACGTCATCATTCATTTGGTAAACCCCTAATTTCAACTGCATACAATTGTGGATAGTGTTTGCGTTGAATATTTGTATAGGAACACAATAACGTTCGATTTTGTTTCAACCTATGTTGCAATTACATTACAGTTGCAATAGCGTAACAAGTTGTATACAGCGTTGACCAGCCACTCCGCACTGTCCATTTTGAATTTATAAGCAATTTGTAGCAGTGGTAATATGCTGAGTGGCGCCACTATCGGGGAGTTTGTACTCCGCGATGATCGCCGTACATTTAGTATCACTTGGTCCGCTAGGGGGCACCATGTTTTTTGTGTTTCTTGGTGGATTTGTGATTACAAATTTGTGTTCTGAATTAGAAGTCAGGGTGGTACTTTGAGCAACTATATATATATATATATATATATATCTATAGGAGAGAGAGAGAGAGAGAGAGAGAGAGAGAGAGAGAGAGAGAGAGAGAGAGAGAGAGAGAGAGAGAGGAGAGAGAGAGAGAGAGAGAGAGAGAGAGAGAGAGAGAGAGAGAGAGAGAGAGAGAGAGAGAGAGAGAGAGAGAGAGAGAGAGAGAGAGAGAGAGAGAGAGAGAGAGAGAGCTAATAAATATGCAATAGAACTTCGCTTCGCCGGACGCCTTGGTTGTCAATGTGCATGCTGGCGTAGGGGTGGGTGTGGGTAGGTGTGTGATTTTTGTGATTTATATACAGAGTCATAAACTAATATATATATATATATAATATGTGTGTGTGTATATATATATATAATATATATATATATACACACACATATATATGTATATATATATATATATATATATATATATTCACTCTCCCTCTCTCTCTATATATATATAGTCATAAACTACTATATATATATATATAATATATATATATACATATATATAATATATATATACCCATATATATATATATATTTCAGCTGCATCATATATGCGATGTGTTTGACAAACGAGCAGCTACGGCACAGACGCACGCTCACACACGCACACAATAAAATTATCGCAAGTTATGTCTAGGGTATGTTCTGTGTTTTACAGCCGTTTTGCTTGCAGGAAAACATGCGAAACGCACGGATAACAAGACACGGCAAGGGAGAGAGTATCATTTATTCCGGCTGTTGTGTACTGGATGGGGTGTACACGGGGTCTTTGTCCGCCCCAGTATCCGGCGCTCGGAGGTCTTGTCGACGGCCCCAACCCTTAACGGCCATCAGTGCGTCTGCCGTACATCACGGGGTGTTAGCTATTCTTTTGACACGCGCGTGCGTCACCTGAGGCGCAGGACTGTCGCAGTTCCGTCTGCCGATAAGACGGCCGTTTCGCTGGCGGGCTTGTCCGCGTGCGGCAGGCACAAGACGACGGTCGTTCCGCACAATTATTGTAGCAAACATCGGCCGTGCCATACCGGCTGCTGGCATTGTTCCGCCCGTAGTAGCTGCGAGCATTTCCTCGATTGGGTTCAGAGTCTATTAGCCGCGTCTTATCGCGTCTGTTCGTTTTCCGACCAATCGTACCCCGTTGACGAAATGTCATTTGGTTATGTCAATTAATGACGTGTCATAAAATTATGTGAATTAATGACGTGGCAGAAGAACGTAATATGTCATGCCATTTTCCAAAATAGCACAGTGTCCCGTAATAACCCATTTAAAGTTGCCTTTTTATCATAGAAAAGTATATTGAGACTCAGTTTTCGCTCCGCACACAATCCTCAATCATTTACGGTTTAGGAATATTCCTAGGCGGTCGAGGTATATACAATAATAAAATGAAAGAAAGACAATATCCCAGTGTCGATCTATACGTTTATATTATCAACATATCGTTTGATAGCTATGTCTTACTGCGTAAGATCATGGAAAAACGACAAATATATTTAACATTTGCCAATGCTATTATTACATAAAAAACAGTATGTAACTAACAACTAACTAATTGACTAACAACTAACAACTTACCTTACTAACAACACTTAACTGTGTGTAAATATACGGGTATGAACAACCTATCTAATCTGCAATCGCTCTGTGAGATAAGATGGTCCAGCCGTGCGAAAGCTATGTGTACATTCAAGCCTGCATTCACTGCT
>OY759270.1:39806821-39809321 GCA_963662155.1 Lamellibrachia columna
TTGACCACGTCACATGTGAATGTTATGTGGTCGATTTCATGGTTCGGCCAGAAAGTAAAAAGTTCGAAATCGTTACATTAGCCTATACTTTTTATTCTGGAAAATTTACATCGCTATCACTCGCGAGTGAAACTATACTGAAGCACTGCATATAAATCACTGACTGAATGTAAAACCCATATCATCATTGACGTCACAAAACCACGTGATCGCTCACCTCATTATCTTCAAATTTTACGAGCGCTTTGCGAGTTAGACGCATCAAACATCTAATTTTACCAATATTTACATTTTCCACATTTTTTATTTTGGCATGTAGTACATACACTATTAAACTTTTAATAGATGTGTACGTGCGTGCGTGTGTGCGTGTGTGCGTGCGTGCGTGGTGCGTGCTTAAGGATGTATGTAAGATAGAAACACTAACCAGTGGACAGAGCACAGACACATACCGGCAGTAGTAAGCGAGGAATATTCAACATCAACGGCACACGACAGGCTATCGAGACTACACGTCAGGGCCAACCACTTGTTGTAATCATTTATTAACAGGCGTCGAGTGATATATCTATTTAGAGCCGCCAGAACGACGCGTGTGTCTTCTCGACCCTTCGACACCGTTGTCTTGTTTCCCTGGGCAGTATTTGACGAGTGACGCGTGTTTAAAACAGAATAAAACTCTCGCAGCCCCTGGAGCGAGATTCCTGCAGCGAATACGTAAAGTTGTTGTCATTGGTTAATTTGGTGCGGGACGGCCAACAACTGCGGAAGAGTTATATATTTTATAGTCAGCTGTTTTACCCTAGTTTTTTGTTGGTGATGGTGTTTGTGCTGCACCGAGATGTGTATGGAGTACGATCGACATGGTGGTAGACCTACATGGGTAATTAAGCTACGGTATTTGTAAGCGCGACTGAGTGTAAACAAGGCGCGTGCGTGCGTGCGTGCGTGCGTGCGTGCGTGCGTGCGGTGTGTGCGTATATATGAGAAGGAGATGGGGTGGGCGAGGAGGAGCGAGAGAGTGTTTTGAAAAAGCGTGGGCTGGAATATTTACTCAGTGTTCGGAGCCAAAATGTTTTTTATTCCAGGTTCTGGATAGTTTGTTTGAGACGTGATGGTCCCTCCCTATAATTAACCAGTGGCCTGCAGCCGCGCCGGTCTTCAGCAGCCCGGTCTAAGTGGACCGAAGTATCCGTGCTTCTAGGTCCACAACGACTGCCTTGTATTATAATAATAGTATTTAAGTGTACGTCTTTAAAATTGTGCAACTCTAAACTGCTGAACTCTACTTAAAATAATAGCTCCCTATTGACTGCCCTTTTGAGAAATTAGATTTGCGCGGAAGTAAATTACTCGTCGCAGTTCCTAGAGCAATTTCGCCATATTTGGATCGCACGACGACACGTGTGAAAGTAACGAGTCGAGGTCACGCCAGCAAGACAACACCCGCCGAGCAGGAAACTATCGACACGCACTGCCGCTAGGTGTCTTAGCTAGGTGATTGGCGGTCACAGGTAGCGGTCCAGCAACACCCGCTGACCAGTAACCGCAGCAGCCGATAAAAGTTGCTTCATCTTACCGGTGCAGGCCCACCGCTCCGTCGTTTTTCTTATTTTTTACATAACCTACTGCTCTAAAGCCCTGATCTAAACCAACTTTTAGTCGTCATCAGTTTGTCAGCCGACTGATAGTTGGTAAGACCCGTCGGCCGACCGATTTTTCAGATGCCCAGATGTCCATAAAGTGTTGCCAACTGTTGGCGGAGAACATATACACATAATGACTAGACTTGAGCTGGCAACTGTAAAATTAGTCAACAACATGTTGACAACTGAATAATCGGTTGGCGTATAGCGGGCATAAAGCTTTCGAGCCAAAATCTACCGTCATACGGCAATTTCAAGGTTGACAAATTAAATGAACTAATTTATAATCCAAATATACCGCGATACCCCATTCTATGTAGAAAATACGCCAGAAAATACATTAGAATTAAATCAATGTTCCCTAAAAATGAAAAACATCTTCCGCCAGGATATAAAACTCCCTTCCACACCCCTCTTAGCGGCCGCGTCGCGAGGTCCGCGGCGCAAGATCTTTATATATCGCCCTCACATCATAAAAACGGCTTTTCAGTCGTGTCTATAAGGGAAAGTAGGTACGTTTTGTGTGAATATTATTTTAACCAACCGATGTGTTATAAATATTATTACATTACATTTTTTGTCACAATGTCCCGTAAAACAGTCGTTCAGTACAGCGAGACACTTGGTGACCGTTCCCTTTAGCGGAGGTGTCGGCTTTCTAGAACGTACACTAATGAATGATACGTCACAGCAGCCGTTTTGGGCGGTTCGTGCTGTCCTTGATGTTGCCGTAACTGAGAGGACGCCGACACGCGCTGTCGCGACACGCCCACAGCACGGGGCCAATTAAGCACCGATGCTTCGGTTCGGACAGATACGTTCCCGCCAGTAGAAAGATGGGCTGGTATTTCGAC